>OMLB01015080.1:0-18439 GCA_900302555.1 Myripristis jacobus
CTTCATGCATGGTTCCAATTAGTCAGGTTTAAAACACACATATAATAAGTAAAATCAAATAAATATTAAAAAAGAAAAACGCACAAAAGGCATATAAATAGTAAGAGAGAGACAGACAGAGAGAGAGAGCGAGAGTGTGTGTGTGTGTGAGAGCCAAGGGAGTCAGTGGAACCAGTGAAGCAGGTTAAATCTACAGCAGCAGAGCATGCAGGGTAAGAGCATGGATGAGTCACCAGCCTGACACTTACTTACTTAGTTGTACACACATGCACACACACGCACGCACACACACACACACACACACACACACACACACACACACACACACACACACACAAGCATACAGATCCAGAGAGAGAAAACTGCTTATAAAAAGGAGTAATTGTAGCATATCATTGCCCTTTTAAATGCTAAACAAAACATGACATTACATTCACAATGCTTTAAACAGTCAAAGCATTCTCTGTTGTAGCTATTCCAGGAAACAGAACAAAACAAAACAAAGCAATACAAACAAGGTTGACATAGATGCCAGATAATCTGCAAGTGAAGCTGTCAGAAGGAATAGTCCAGCGAAACAGGATACAAGCTAATGTGTAGCATGTGCAAACTCCCTCTCTCTCTCAATCTCTCTGTCACTTCATATCAATCCCTTTCTTGTTTTGAAAGTACGTATCCTCAAAATATGTTCCACTTTACATTTCATGAAGTGCTGTATTAGTCCAGGCAGAACACTGAAGTCTGCATCACTTTTGATTGCTATCAGCTTTTACATGCATTCAGCTATCAGTGTCAGTGGCTGCGACAACCAGCTGATTGGCATCAGCTGACTAGTCATCCGGTCACATCCATTCAGGTGTTCAAAGCAGTCCTTATGAGCTTTCAGTTTTTACTGTTTCACTTCTGATTTCATGCCCTGCTATTCCTGTAAACATGCTGCATCATGTTTGGCTAGTTATTTTAACTAGGTCTATTGGTATGTTGTGATTGTTGATTTCCATACAGGGGAATTGCTACTTGAGCAGATTCCTCACGCTGCAAGGAATCCCAAAGCTCACTCAAAGCAGAGCCTTTCCGCAAAATTTAATTGTATTACCATTTTCAATAAACCATCAATGACCCTGCCCAGATAATGGCACTGCCCTCTCAACCTCCCTCATCAAATGGTCACCAATACTTCCCTCTCGAATTCTAGACATGATCCAGGCCTCCTTCAGATCGACAATAAAACACACCAGGGTGGCATACCAGAAAGTGGGTTTAACAAACTGCTACAAACAACAGCTATTCAGTCAGTTCAGTCAACTCAGAGTTCAGTCAACTCTGAGTGCTTAACTCAGAGTTAAGCACACGCCTAACTCTGAGTTAAGCGTGTGCTTGGTGAATGAAAAAAATCACTGTCAATGAAGCTCTGATACTATGATTCACCATGGCAACAGGTAAATAAAAAGGTAGAGCCTCTATTTTGATCCAGTGCACATAGAGATATTAATGCGTGTGTATGCCAACGGTACAAAAATCTTTACAAAAAAAAAAAAAAGAACCCGAGTCAGTGTGGGGATAGTATCAATAAGCAATAAGTTAATACAATAAAGTTTTATTCAGTGTTGTCCATTAATTCATCATTTAACAGATACATTGCAGTGGCTTCCCATTCAGCAGTAAGGTAATGTACTGTTACAGTTAGCTGGCTGTGTGGAGCTTGATGTCCAGTTGTCTGCAGTCAGAGCAACAGCAGCTGCTTCCCACAATTCATTCTCTATTTGGCCTTTTGTTTTTTGTTTTTTTATTGTACAAAGCAGGAATTATGGTCTGTTTTTTTTTGGTGCCAGAGAGGAATGATTAAAAGTGATTACTTTGAATCCCTATCATTTAAGACTACTAACCAAGCCATAAACCTTGCTTAGTAATGGACCCAGACCTAAATTTTAACAACCAAATTTAGACAATTACTTAATCAGCATACTCTAATCTTAAAAATATAGCAAGGATTTTATTTTTTTTATCTTCTTTTTTGTTATTCTTCTTATATTTTTTCTTGATTTTAGTGTCTTTTAAACCTCTTCTTTATGTCTTCTCAAATTGTATGCGAAGTACTTTGAACTGTGTTTGAATCTGCCAATTTCTTGAATTTATTATGTTATAACCTGTTATAATTGTCCCTCTGTTTATACCAACATTACCTTGGAGCTTAAATTTCAAGCAAAAGGTTCGTACCAGCACAAAAAAATGTTCCTCTTTCAGTTTTAGTTAACATAAGTACAACCTTTGATATGGTGGATCCCTCAATTCTTTTAGAAAGACTCCACAGACTGGTTGGCCTTTCCAACACTGTCGCTGTTTTCGATCTGATCTCACTGGCTTAATTTTTTCATGGCTAGTGACCTGTGATCTAGAGTTGTGAAATCACAGAGATATAATGATTAACTACACGGATTTACCCATTCAGTGCCACACAAATGACACCACATGGGCATCTCTAGGCAGATAAAACATTACAGATATATGTCGATTAACCACAGGGATTAACAATGGTCTCGCAAGGGTTAATCCTAGGTCCAGTTCTTTTAATCGCTTCATGCTCCTCCTTCGGCATGTTGTCATAAGGCACAACGTTAACTTTCGGAGCCATACCAGTGATACAGTGGTACATGATATATATGGTGCCTTCTGACCCTGTTGGCACCACATCTGGTGAGGCTAAACCTCCACCCTATAGGAAATATCTGGAACTCACTGAACTCAGAGCATTTTTTTTTTCTCAAAATGAGGCTGCCGAACAAACGGATTATGGTGAACGATAAACATAACACAATGGAAGAAAACCGTCATCAGAATTGTGTCTAAAACTTTTCAACCTCCACAGAAAGAACAATCGTTGGTTTTCCTTTTTACACATATTTAAGTTAAGCCTCTCATCCAGGGTAGTGCCTAAGTATTTGTATCACTCCACTGCCACTTCTGGCTCATTGTTCATAATGGTTGGCAAAGGAGGGTGGGGAAAGGCCTCCTTCAAAAAAATCAGTTAACATTTCTTTGGCATATTTAGTTGAAGGAGTTAACATGCATGTCAAGAACTGGGCCATGATTCTGGTCTTAAGTGTGAAGACATTCACGATGGCCCATGAACAAATTTGCATTTGTGGATGCTCTGACTGTCATTTCTGTGTACTGTAAGGCAAATAAAAGCCAGGTACACACACAGACCTTTGGGGATCCAATAGGGGATTAAAGTTTACACAGAGTTCCATCAACCCAGACCTTTTGAGATCTATTGTCAAATGAATGTGCCAAATGAATTTCCCTGCTTGCAATAATAAAACTGATCTTGAATACTGAATTAATGGACAAGGTTTAACAGAGTGGGCATGGCATCCCCTGCCTCTACCCCATCTCCCTGCCCTGTACACAAAGTGTAGGGTATGTGAGATGTCTTGGGTTGTGACTAAGATGTCACATTTGACAGTTCAAATGTTTCAAATACAACTTGCCTATTTTAATTTTTATTTGTACTTTATATATTTTGCTTTATAGTATATCTTTTAAGTTTGTAATCATTAAAACAGAATTAATACTTGCCTGACTCAGCCACTTCAGCAATATCCACTCCTTGTTCATAGGTCATGAAACCCAAAATAGAGAAAATGGCAAAGCCTGACACAACGCTGGTGGCACTGTTCAGCAGGCACAGGTAGAAACAATCCCTGAAGGACAGAGTGGTATTTAAATTAATGCAACACTAGAAATGTGCAAGCTGGAGATTGTTGCACAGCAATTCAGTATGTTCAGTATGAAATATTACTTTTCTGAGCAACAAGCTGTGTAACATTTCAGTAGCCGCAGTTTCAATTTCAGTTCAGTTTTTTCATTTCATTTTTTCCCCCTAATCCCCTAGTCCCATATGGACATGTTACACAATGTATTTACATCCATATAGCAAAACAAAAGATGGCAGATACAAATGATATGATTTCAGTTTGCTAGGACAATGTGCGCATTTGTGTCAACACAGATTGGCAGCTTCTTGCCTGGTCCTTTGCAGACTACATTAGACAAAAGTGTTTACTACTGCCATGTGTCAGTTGTGATGTGGTCGGGAACACTTCTCATTCAATCATTCAATAAATGGGGGTGTTTAAAAGGATGTGTCCATTATGTTGTAGATCTTAGTTTTGGACCAAATGTTAGAATGACCTGATAGCAGCTAAGAGAGGATTATTGGGCTACAGTATATAAAACCAGGCTTATATTATTGCTTATATTAAATAACACTTGTCTGTTGGTACTAAGCGGCCTACTTACATTGGCCAAGTTATGTAAGTCAACACTCAGCTGATACAAAGGTGATACTAAATTGAATATTAACATTGGGTGGTCCAAATAAAGCATGTAATGTAACTAATTACTTTTCAAGGCTGTAAAGTAATGTGATTATAAAATGACTAATGAATAGGCCTAATAAGTAATGAATTACATTTTCTGAGTAACCTACCCAACACTGTTGTTAGTAATATTTTCATCATCAGAAATCAGAATTTTGATATTATCTTCATCTTTAGGCCAATTTTTTTTTTCTTTTGAGTGAATGTTTTGCTTTGCTGTCCCAAATTTTATTAAAAGGGTCAAAGGTGTTTATACTTAACAACAGTGGTGCTGAAACTGCAGAGGAATTATGGAAAAGACCAATAATCTTAACACTAACAATATTCAGTTACAGACTCCACTCATAAAACCTAAATTTCAGTTTCAAGGGGGTGATTTTGATTGATAAGACTTGACTTACTTGTAGCAGTTGTTGTGATAAGGGTTGTAGCTCCCAAGAGAGGTGAGGAACCCAAGGCTGATGGCATAAGAGAAGAAGATCTGTGTGCCGGCATCCATCCACACCTGAAAAGTTCAGAGTTCAGAAGAAAGGATGTGTGTATGTACATGTGGGTGAGCATGTTTGTGTGTGTGTGTGTGTGTGTGTGTGTGTGTGTGTGTGTGTGTGTTGAGAAACTGGATTGCAAACTGGATACATTCTGCTAAGCTTGGGGTCTAGAGATTGGATATACAATCAATTATAAGCTACACTGATTTCAAGTCTTTGAATTTTGATCAGAATATGCTTTAAGAACTGATTTCATCTAAAGTGAACTGACAACAGCCCAACTTTTGCCTGATTTTTAGTTAACTGTGACTTTGGATTTTGGATTGTCTGAAAGCCCCTTTAGAGGGTCAGTTGGAGTTGATTGACCTTTCTGAGGATGAAAGACTTAAATGTGTTTCGAGAGAAGGAACCACAGAGTTGACAAACAGATATCTGTTGATGGGGACATCAACAGATATCCCAGTGTCATACAGGCTTCACTCATACAGCCTAATGTCAATGTTTGGATCAACTTTGGATCAACTGTGAATCCATTTTTTCTACACTAAAAACAAGTGAAGTCACAACATTGCTCTTTTCTTATAGACACATGTAAAAGAGTTCCCTCCAGGAGCCACATATGAGTACAAGCCACATCTAAAAAGGACTGAGGAAAACAAAGACTCCCAGGGGTTCCACTGAGTAAACCGTGGTCAGAAAAGACCTATGAAACCTGTTAGGCTATGTGATTAGGCTTATAAGTCTCTGTTGCATTGGGTGGGTTTCTACTCCTCAGCTACCGCTGGTGCTCTTCATATGAACTCACTGAATGTTGAACTCCGTGGCCCCATTTATACTAAGTTGATAATTATAGGTGATTTTAATCTTCTCAGACAACCGTCCCTGATTGCTTTAAAGAATCACATGTCAAACTTAATTTAACACACCTCATTACTGAGATAACCATGACAAACCTAAAGAAAAATTCCTCTTAACCCACATGAGTAGATTTCAGCTAACAAGCCAGAGAAAAATTACAGCTAATGGTGTCTTTGATCTTGGTGATCACTGTCCTACAGCCTGCATTAGAAGTACCAGACTAATAAGAGCTGAAACACTGACAGTCAAGAAAGCTTTGTAACAGTTAAATGACCAAGCATTCATGCATGAACTTCCATAGGAATCTTTCTCACATTGCATTACTATGGACTAAATCAATTTGTGATTACTTGAGTATACGTGATCAGTCAGAAATAACTGATATTATACAAACACAATCTCTTTCTCCTGTGCTAAAAACCTGGAAGATTACGTTGAAAGCACATTCTACTAGGAAAACAACTGCATTGTTATACCTTCTCATGTGATGACCACTGATCACGAGGATATCTGCACAGACTGCTGTGGTAGCTGGCCAAGTATTTTATGCTGGATTATAGTAAAAGGATCAAGCCATTTAACAGTACATGTACATCTTGTCAGGATTCTTGCAGGTCTTGGGATTGTGTTGGGGGGGAGCCAGTTTTACTGTAAATCTTGTGACTGGGGCAAGATTAGGTGGAAAAAAACAATGTTTGTGGGTGGCCCATGGAATAATAATAGTAATAACAAAAATAATAATAATTCATTTAATTGTGTTCCCTTAATACTAAAACACAGTGCTGTCTTGTCTTACTTGTGTGGTCTAGTGCTTCTAATGCTAGATAGTTGCATGACAACACATCTACCGAGGTCAAAAAACACAAAACACAACAACACAGCAACTTCCATTCCACTGCAAAATGATGCCCAAAAGCTAAATATACGCATGCATCAGAAAAACAAAGTCAATAAAAACCCCCGGCACAAATCAAAACTGTTGTATCGCCTAAGACCCCGAATTAGATACTAGCCAGACCCTTTATCTGGTTTCTACAAAAGTAGTCACTGGTGCATTTTTAGCCATTGACTCTAGAAAATCAACCAGTGAAGACAGATTAGACCTCTTCTTAGATGCAAAGCACCGATGTACTGTAGGTGAAACTTGCGCTCACTCACTCAATCACAAGACCGAGTTTAGCTACATGTATACGTTTAGCTGCTGTGTAGGGGCACTCAATGCAAAGTGTGGGCTACAGCTGTAGCAGCTACTGGCTCTTATAATAATTGTGTAATGATACCTTTGAAAACAAACAATACATGAATCTTTATTGGCTCGTCATCAAAATGATCTCTGTGCCTCTGCAAGCATTGTGATGGTAATCCAATGACAATTTCACCATGGTTCCTATCCCAACAAGTTGCAGAAAAATTAGTTCATGCATTTATTTCAAGTGGACTAGACTATGACACTACTGCTCTTTTCACCGGTTTTCCAAAGCAAACCACTGATAAACTTCAAATTTATTCAGGACTCTGCAGCCAGCATTCTTTTAACTGGATCGAGAAAGAGAGCATATCAGCTTGGTTTTAGCTAACCTGCATTGGCTCCCTGTGTCTTTTAGGTTTGATTTTAAGGTTCTTTTACTTGTTTACAGGCTCTCAATGGATTAGGACCAGCCTACATTACTAATTCTTTGTCGTTTTGTAATCCTTCACTGCCTCTTAGATCCTCTGCTGCTGTTTTATTTTAAAATACAAACCATCACATAGATAAGAAAATCGTCAGCGAAGCCTTTTTTAACAACGCACCAAAATGATGGAATTCCCTACCCAAGGCAATAAGAGATGCAGGCTCTCTGAACATTTCTAAATGATAACTGAAAACTTATTTATTCAACATTGCTTTTAACTAACTGTCACGCTTCCTTTGTTTTCGTCTTGTATTTGGTTCTTTTACATATTTTACTGTTTTTATGTCCTCCTTTGTTTTACATGTTTATATCTTCATTTGTTTATACATATCTTACTTTTTGTGTATCTTAATTTCTTAATTTGTTTTATCTCCATCTTTTATATAACTTATTGACATTTGTTTTACTGCCTCTAATCCACTTTTTTTAAATTGCTTGTTTTTTCACGTTACTGTAAAGCAATTTGAGCTACATCCCCTGTATAAAAGGTGCAATATAGACAAATTATTATTATTATTATTATTATTATTATTATTATTATTGTTGTTGTTGTTGTTGTTGTTGTTAATAGTATTGTTGTTGTTGTTGTTGTTATTGTTATTATTATCATTAGTAGTAGTATCATTATTATTATCATCCTCCTCCTCATCATCATCATCGTTGCTGTTGCTGCTGTTGTTCACTACTGCCTGGAGGTGTGCCTTTATTTACATTAATTAGCAGAGAGCATTGTATTTCACTTTTCAAATTTGTTTAATGCAAAAAATGCTTATTTGTTAATTTATGCATTTGCTCATAATCTTCAGTGGTTGAATAGAAAGGCTGCATTGTATTTTTGGTTTTGTTTAATGCAAAATTGCACTGAGAGTTCCAGTGGAACTTTTTCTCTGTTTTTTCTCTATACCTCCCACTGTCTGTCCCACTGATACCAGCATCACAAGAAGATGGTACAAATTTTTCGTAATGTAAAGATCTATATTTATGTTAAATTTCCCTTCTAATAATTACTCCAGCATTTTCAACCTTGGCTATTTGGCTATTTCCATTCAAAAGCACCCCAAATAAACAAATGAATTAATCAACAAATAAATGAAGAAATAACTAAATAAACAATGTTTCACACAATAACCCAAACATAGATGCAAATAAATTGGTGCTTTGCATCAATGACTCTGTGTGTCCTTGTTTTTTAAAGCCTTCAGTCCAACAATCCCAACTCAGATATCTTTCTAATCTCTCCATTACATCTGGCTTAAATCCCCACAGCATGGATGACTGCTCATGGTCTTCCACTGCACAAAGGAGATACACGTGACACTGCACCCACCACCAAAAATCAATACTGTGCTTCTCAGTTTGTCAAATTTTCAAATGCATTCAGTTCTGTATACCATTCCCTGCCTTTACACAAGCTTTTGCACACTGGTTTCACATCTGTTCCATACAGCTGGTTTAATCATCAATATCATAACCCAAGGTTAAATTTTAGGACCTGTCTTTTTCACTTTTTTTGATGACATTGTTTCAACTTCAATACCTTGAAGTCCCCAACTTATTCAGGTCTGTCTGTTCCTCTAAACTGTTCCTGAGTGTCAGGTGAGGGAGTGCCACACAGGAGAACTTCACTCCAGTGGAAATGGGTACTTTTATTTTGAAGAGGCACATTTGTGAACGAGCAGCTACGAGTGTGTTGATTAGTAACAATCTGAGTGTGGCTATGTGTATTTGTGTGTTATAAGTAAACCACCAACATATAATATTTACATTATTGTTAGACGGGAATGTGGGAACCTATAAAGCCCATTCATAGACTGGCTTTTACTTCATGGATTAATAATGTATACACACATTTTCACACATGATAAGCCTGTGATTTTAAACTGTTTGGGATTAGAAACAGCAACAGTAAAGCCACACTTATATCAGCAGAAAAATTACAAATGGAGCTGACCAGATGACTCTATAAGTATAATATGATTACTTTTCTTAACATAAACACTGAGGTCAGATGGGACAGACTGCCACTTTCTATAAGAAGACACGTGTCCCATTCTCTGTGAGACGCTTGTCCCAGATACAGCACATCCTTACTTGTGGAGTCTGTAATCAAAAGTCAGTTTCTGATGTGATTAACTGTAAAACTGATACCGAGTGGCCACAATCAGTGGTTCAATACATGGCTAAAAAAAATCTGTAAAGCTCTATAACGCAGAAGACATCTGGCAGTAAACGTGTAGGGACAACAGGCTGCTTTAATATGCCTAGCGTGAGAATCATGTTGCATTTTTATTTGTTTATCCTGTGGGCTTATTTGTTTGTTTGTTTGTTTAACGTGACATATGGGTATTAGTGACACTAAGTCTGCATAAGGCGTGCCTCTTTATCTGTGGACATAAATAAATGTGTGCATGTGGGAGCACGTGTGTCTGTGGGGTATGTAGATTGTCACATGTTCATGCTCTGTGTGTTGCTGGTGTCAGGGGCCTACCTGTGGATCTGAGAGGCGAGAGATGTCAGGGTTGAGGTAGTAGATCATTCCATCCACTGCCCCCGGCAGGGTAACACCACGCAGCAGCAGAACAAACAGCATAATGTAGGGGAAGGTAGCTGTGAAGTAGGCAGCCTGTGGGGGGAGAGAGGAAATCATACAGCACACTGCAAACTAGTGATTTGCTTGTTTGTGTTTTCAATCTTTTATTTATTTATTGTTTTGCTGAATTTATTTATTTATTTTGTAATTCTGTGCCCTCTGGAAACATTTTTGTTTTCGTTTGGGACTTAAAATTTACTGCACTGCTATATTTTTGGTTCTTAAAGGAGAATATTTCACCCAAAATATTTTTATTCTGTATAATTTACTCTCAGTTTGATCTATCTTGAACATCCAACAAAAACATTCCCTGAACTGAAGACCCGGCTCTAGCTTGTTCAGTGGTCAGGAATCCCACCTTCTCATCGGCCAGTGACACTTTTGTCAGTACTACACTGTGATAACAATAACTAATGAATTGGGCTATGAGCCAAAGAACAAGCTGGAGGCGGGTCCTGAGTTCATTGAAGGGCTAGCCTGTGTCTGTCACACACACGTGCTTGTGAGGCGTGTTTCGAGAGTAGTTTATTTAGCAGTTTTTTTGTGAAAGTACACGAGTTTGGGACATACTGAGCACACAAATGGAGAATCAAGACATGGATTACACTGCATGAAGACTTTCAGAATTTTACAGAGATCATTTCATATCCTTTTTGCTGTTTGTCCAAATCATTAATGAATGTCAACAGTTTTTGTATATCCTGTAGTGAGTAAATGATATGAAACACAGTATATGGTTACTGGGTGAAGTGTTGCTTTAGTGATTCTGTCCATAATCTGCATGCACTTGAAACACTGCAATTGTTTATAAACTCATTTGTCATACACAAATGATATTTACTGATACGCTTGTAACATGCAAATGGTTTTACTTCAAATTCTTTCACTGTTTTATTTAGGTTATTTCATCAAGCTGTTTTACAACTCACTTCAGCTATCATCTGATCTACATTAAAAACAATAAATTTAATGTGATTTTATACTGTTTGAGATTGGAAACAACAACAGTAATAATACTTAAATCAGCAGAAAAATTACAAATGGAACAGACCAGATGACTCTATAAATATATTAAGATTACCTTTCTTAACATAAACATTGAGGTCAAATGGGACAGACTGTTACCTTCAACAAGAAGACACGTGTCCCATTCTCTGTAAGACACGTGTGTGGTACATTGTGTCTATACACTTGTTTGACCAGGACTTGTCTGTGTTATTCTAACAAAAAATGCTGTATGGAAAAGGACCATTGTTCACAGTCGCCAGCTGACTTTACGAGTCAGAGCCAAAAGCCCTCTTTTATCTGGATTTGTACATCCATCAACATTAATGCCTTGATTGAATGTGATAAGGTCCCGTGCAGTTTTTGTTTTTCAATTCAGTGTTTAAGAATTATAAGTTAGCATACCAGCTCTGTATGGTCAATGAGCTGGCAGAGAGGTTCTCCTGCCTCTGCCTGGGAAAGAAAGTGATATACAGGACAAGGACTGATGTTTAGGTTCTCTCTGTCCTAGACCATTCTGTCTCACCAATCATTCTTAATTGTTTGTGAGCTACCTTGATGCCACTCCACCTATCAGGCAATACAACCCAACTGATTCTATTTGCATGTGAGAACTATGACTGGAAAACAAGAGAATTCCAGGAACGCAAAAAGTTGGATTTTTTGAAAACCAACATGTGTCGGCATGTTGCTTTCATCAAATTGTGCTAGATTATCTGTTACGAGTTGCAGCTGGAACCCAACTGTGGGTTAATTTGCACGGTGTGCATTTGAAATTACTTGGTCATTTGTGTTTTATATCTGTGCAGGATGCAGATAAAAAGATTTGAATAGCCACCCCATCCTCTCAAATGGCTGAAGGGCTGGTGTTTAAATGTGCACTCCAGTCTTGATGCTCTGTGGTGCAGCTACCACTATTCTACCCTCATCTGGCTCTCTGTAATTACAGTTTTTCTCAGTTGCTAAAACACTAAACTCCATTCTCTGAACCAAATTCTCAGTGGCCTAAACTCATTTTTCCGATCAAACACTCTGTTGGCCAAACCTTAAACACTGTTCAGGTACTTGGACACAAATTGCAAAACTCATCCGCTCTTTTCTGCTAAACCTTAAACACATTCTCATTCACTAAGCACATTTCACACTGTCATACACTCGTGTTGCAAAACTGTAAACACTGACAGCTAAATGTGAACACAACTCCAACACAGCCGTCACCTTTTACACACAACAACTCAAAACTGAACACACACGTTTCTAATGAGGTGATCAGACCAATTGGGCAGGATAAAAGTCAGTTCAGAGTGCACAGGTGGCACATGTGCATCCATCTACAATGAACAGAAACATACAGAGAGGCAGAGGAAGAAGAGTACGTATGGGAGGTGGTGGACGAGGAAGAGGCCAAGGAACACCAAGAACTATCATCACTGATGAATTTGGGCAACTATTGTACACCATGTCTTTGTTCATGGGATGACAATGAGGGAAGCAGGACAAAGAGTCCAACCCAGTTTGAGTAAATATTGTCTGTGACGTGGATGAAGTCCTCTGTCCGGACCCCCAACAAAGACATGATGTTGGAGAATGAATCTCAGTGACTTTGATTGTGCAGTAATGTGCTTTTCATTTAGTTTTATTTTTTGTTATGAAAGTGCTGAATGTAGTCTAGATATTGCTTTGACTACAATATTATTTTGCTAAATGCATTTACAATAAACGTTTTCTGTTACCTACACGCCCTGGATGCTGTTTTTACCTGCTGTGTGTATGACCTGAACACAGTGTTTGGTTCTGAACACAGGGTAACTGGTTTTGAAGAGATAGTTTGATTTTAATGGAAAAGTCTGGGGTTTTCTGAATGTAGTTTGAGGTTTTGGATTTGTGTTTAAGGTTTTGAAAAAATGGGTGGAGGTTTCAAGAAATGTGTTTTAGCTATTGGGAAAAACTGTAATATGACAGGTGGAACGGACGAGACAAATCTGCCTGATAAATGATAAAAGAGAGAGGTAAATTGTAGTTGTTTTGATAAATTTATAAAAACCATAGCTATCATATGTTCATAATTGTCATGTGCTTCTTATTTTTGCTGTAAGACCTACATTTTTTCCCATCTCCTTCACTGTTTTTGATGCAATATGAGAAATGTTCTTTTTCTCAGCTTTTGGGGTGAGCTTCTGAGGTTGGAAAGCATTCATAAGTTGATTGATATGAGTATTTGTGTCCTTTATGTGGGCCTGCATCTCCTACAATAGTATAATGGGGACTGAGTTGAAAATTGGCAAAATGTTCCTTTGACTTCAAGGTAACAGTGATGACAATTTGGAGAAAGACACAAGCCTCTGACCCTGAGGCTCTGGCCTGAGATCCTCACACAGGAACCTCCTGACTAGGCCTTGATTACTGCAATTGTCTGTACACATGAACCACCAAGTGCTTGCTAAACTCCAGATGGTGCAAAAGATGACTTACTAGAGGATCATGCCCTGATGGTGGCAACTTCCTTTACAAGAAAAGCAAGGAACATTTCACAGCGCTCTTTAGATGAAGCAGAAACACCAGATGATGCAGGACTAACAATGGAACCAAACAAACCCAGGGATTATGTTGACTGGCTCTAATTAGCTCTGAAAAATAACTAATTCTTGCTCTTTTATCGTTGTTGTTGTTGTTGTTGTTTTGTATGCACACAAGCTGTTTCATCAGAGAGTGAACATGAAGGGCAGTAGATTTGCAGCTTCATTCTGCTTTTTCACATTTTCTATTGAGGCTGCAAGAAGAGGAGAAGAGGAGACTTGATAGCAAGTCGTCTGGGAAAAAGGTCAGAGTTCTGTAAAAATAATACACTTGATCACAATGATTTGTGGAGACTAGCAGGCCCAAAGGCAAAATTTACTACCGGGATCAAAACAAGGTGCAGTGAATACGAATTTGGTGGATGAATTTTTTCACCAGACATTCATCACCTTCTGACCCCTTGAAGACCAAGGGACAGCAGTGTGAGTCCTTTTTAGTCATCAATCATATCTAAATTTATAAAATTAAAATATGCAGACTGTCTAAATAAAGGAATTGTATGAGAGAAATTAAGGTGTTGGACTGGGTGAGCATGCACATCCAATAACAGGTGTTTGAAGTAAATACCAGGCATGGTTTGAAATTATTGTTCCAGGTTGCCAGGATACAACAAAGATAAGGTTATGCCTCAAAGAACCATTAGGATCCATAAATGGTTCCTTTTTCAAATGGATCATTATTTTTCATAATAAAAGGTTATTTGAGCATTTTAAATTAAATGATTCTGGGCAGGTTGAAAAACAACATGAACATGTTGTTGGCTGTTTCTTGAAGTTTCTTTTACCTTCATTCGGTTCCAGACGAGGTATTGAAAATGTCAGCTGTGACGGGCATTTTTCACTGTTTTCAGATGGTCATTAGACCAAGACATTAATCCATTCACTGAGAAAATAATCTGCAGATTAATCCAGAGAGAAAATAATTGTTAGTTGCAGTCCTAATTTCATGCTGCCACCACCAAATAACTCCAATAAAAATAAACAGCTAAATCAAGAGGTGCTTCAACTGTTAATGGTTCTTTGTAGGACTAGAGAGCATTCTGAAGAACCAATTAAGAGCCAGTATTTTCCTGAGTAGGCCAGTCGGGTCGAGCCTGTGCCAGGCAGAATCGTGATATTTTCTAAAGACTGGATGTAGCAAGAGGCTGTTGTTGACCTCCACAATAGCCTTTACAATAGTCTTTCTGTCCAAAATTGTTGCAGAGAACATTTTCATTGACTTGAATGAATGTTTTTTTTATAACATAGCTTTACCACCATCATACTATGTAACCTTTTTAAGACTTCACACAGACATGTACACCTAGATTCATGCATGCATATGTGTGTGTTTTTAGAAAACAGATGCTTTCCCGTTCAGGCAGTTACTTTAGTAAGTAGCAAGTTTCTCACTGATAATGTGTGATTATCACAGGAAAAACAACAACAACTTTACGCAAGCACAAAGTGCAAAGTAAAAAAAAATTATGAAACGAAATGGTCCTCTCTGCACTTGGACCCTATAATCACTTTTTATTTTTCTCAGTCTTTCTCTCCCATACTGTAGACATACACACACAAACACTCTCACTCTGATTTTGAAAGTTTGTTTGTTGGGTTTATTGGTCTGGGGATGACACTACCGGTCTAAAAGTGGGCAGAGAGAAAGTGAGAGTGAGGGAGCAGAGTTCCCGCTGATTTTCAGCTTGGCAGATCTCAAATCCCTCCACAGTATAATCACAAAACTCTCTCTCTTACACACACACACACACACACACACACACACACACACACACACACACACACACACACACACTCAGTGTCTTTAGAAATGTTGCTGTTGCTGAGCAACTATGTGTCACTGATAACAGCTTCTTTAGTGACCTCTCCCTCCATACATCCCTTCCTCTATGCATGATCCATTCTTCCATTCATCCACTGAGTCAGTGGTTTCATTCAACCATATCTTCCCCCCATGACGTGTGTGCGCGTGTGTGTCTGTGTGTGTGTGCAGGGGGGGATGGAGGGTCTATTAATATTGCATGGACTTCAAACAAAGGAATCTGACTGGAAGATACAGCACCTTAATGGCTCAGTCATTCACACACTGAGTGCTGTTATTAGTGTGGACAGACACAGATGGAGAAGCTAAGCTGGAAAGCTACAGGGTGCACAAATTCACTCTCTACTCATTGACACTGCACTGACTGAAACCACATATTCATAGATAGTTGGTGAACCAGTGGTAAAAGTACACGTGAGCCAGGGATAAAACATCCTTCTCCAGGAAAACTAGTGTTTTATTTAAGCAGGAGTGAAATGATTTGTTATTTGATAAGGGGGGAAAAAATCATGGTTACATGTTATACTCTATTCTCTCATGCTGACTGTGTGTTTGCAATGAATGGCCTCACATTTAGCCAGCTTTCATCGGTCCACTTATGGATGCTTATGGAAAGTCTGCAACGTTTCTACTTTGATGCAAATAATTTCAAATGTAGCAAAGTACAAAAATTCATCAAACATATTTTCAGGTAAAAGTGATTTTAAGAAATACTCAAAAAATACAAGAAAATAAAACAACCTAGCCTCAGTGGTTGTGAAAATCTTCTAATTGCCGTAATTTTGCAACTATCAATTTCACATCAGCTTATATTTATGACTTCATTACAAAATTGGGCCATGTAATGACAGTAATGGTCCAGTTATTGGTAAATATTTGGAATCAAATATAGTGATCACTTCATTTATTTAGCCCTATTTACCGCCATGCATTGTATTTAGACAGTGCTCAGCACTGACCCCAATGGCTAAAAGTCTGTACTGCACCCTTTTGGTGTCTCACAGCAGCCAATAGCCATGATTCGGCTATATAGGCTTGGCTTCCACTCTTCACTTTAGCAGACAGTACATTAACTCATTGTATAAGATTGGCATTATCTGAAAGCAAGAAAATGAGAGCTTGTAGCAGCTCTGAGGCAGGATGGTTAGATTGACAAGTCTAAATCTGCCAAACCTATGACTGGGAGGAGTAAATGCCAGAAAGCTGAATGAGGACCCAAAGAATACACTCAACGGGGCTACAACTTATCAGGTCTACAAGGTAGACCAAGGATTACAGGCTTCCAACTTGTAATCACAGAGCGATCTCAGGATTGTTCTTTTTAGCCACAGAAACAGCTGTCCAATCTTCTGGAGTGTGGAACGTTGTGCTTGTGGAGTAATTCAGTAAAGATAAAGTAGAGGATGTCCCCAGACCGCTCGGAACAGGTCCTTACCACTTTTCCACATCAAGTGCCACATCCCTGGGCTTTTCAGGACTTTACTCTTGCTCAGTTTGAGTTCATAACTGTTCCATAAATAGATCAATAAACTGACAACAATGATGGAGCAATCGGCAGCCCCAAGTCTCACTCTTCATGGGGTGTGCCCCATTGCCCTTAAAATGCCTCTTACTTTCTTTTGTGAACCAGAAAATTATTTTGATGTCTCCATCTTGCAAGTTATCCCCAAAATGTAGGAAACAAACCACAAGTTATACGAGCCACCAGAATGTTAGTAAGGTAACAACTACTTGGTTATGATTCGGGAAGGTCATGGTTGACATTAGCAAGCTAACCTTACCATGGGAAACAAATGTTACTGATGTTAGCAAGCTAGTGTTGTAAACAAGAAATGCACACACTGGTCTCGCCTCAAACTGGGTTCAAACCTCGGCCGCCTGAGTGAAAGTTGTGTTGATTGAGCCACCCGGTATCGCTCCAGTCTCCTTACGCTGACTTTTTCACTCTTTATACTATCAGTAATTTGTGTGTCCAACATGATGATGGATCCTCATTGACTTTGCATTGGCATTGTTTTCGTGGTACTGGCATGTAAACTGCATTGTTGAGACAGTCATGCTTATTTCACATATTTCTGTGAGACCAGGCTGGAAACAGACATAGATATATCTTTACCCTGAAACGCCAGACTAGAGGAAAAGGGCTCACAGAGCACCCAGCCAGTCAGCACAACCAGGCGTCCTCAGCCACAAAGCTCCCTCTCATACAAGGTGACTACAGAAACACAGTTATTATGCACATGTCCCAAATACAATAACATAAGAATGAAATACTTCCAAAGTTTTGAAAGAACCGTTTCAGGATTTATGATCCTGGCAGATATTCAAAAGCTTCAGTTTGTGTTTGTGAGGATGGAGCTCTTGCAGAGCTAGCAGCTACATTTGTCTCCTCCTGTCAAAATCCAAAGCAAAATGGATTGGACAGTCTTGTAAGCTTCTCGAGCTCCTCAATGAATGTTTTTATACAAACATAGAACATGCATCATATCAATACTGTTGGTTACACAAAGCATTTTCATGTGAAATGATTTGATCTTATTTTTCAGGTTTTTTCACATTTTACATTTATTGCCATACCAGATTTATTGTTATTACCATTCTCTTTCTTTTTCCTTTGTCTTTGATTTTCTCCTCTTCATAAACTGGCAAAACAAAAGGATTAGTAAAACAAGGAGATTGATAGAAACAGCCCGTCAGACTAAAGGGCTCAGGAAATGAATAACTGGTAGGCTGACTTACTTAACAATCTGACTTTTTAAATATTACAAACAAGGCATTTTGGTGGCTCAGTTAGTTTAGGCTCATGTCATGTTAATGCAGCGGTGAGATTTCAAGTCCAGCCTCAGATCTCTTCGCCCTGGAAACTATGAGCCAAAGTGAAAATAAGGGATTACCTTTAAATAACAGCTCCCTTTGACCATGAATAACTTAAGAAAGTAAATTACAGAGTGTGATCAAATTTTCATATAATTAGCAAGTTTGAATGTGCAGAAACAAAGTGTATGCAAAATCATTTGTATATCTTTTTTTTTTAATTATTAATAC
>OMLB01015082.1:9881-22465 GCA_900302555.1 Myripristis jacobus
CTACTTTTCAAGCCTATAGAAGCCTGGACCAGCAGACTCATTCATTACATGCACCATGCATCCTGTCACAGACGTACAGATGGGCAGCAGGTTCGCTCTCAGACAAAAAGGGGTAAGCCAACTTCATGTGTGGACATTTTTTATTGACCCTGATGACCATGTGTGCATATCTAGATATTAGTCTTGTATATACGCTCGGCTTTGTGTGGCCGCCTTCTGAGTGCACGTCTAATTACTGTACGTGTAAAGTAGTTTTCAGTGATGTTTTGGTGGTTATACTTATTTTTTGTGCTGCCTTTAAAACAGTTTCAGGATAATGTGATTGTATGAGGGGGAAAAATCAAACATTTGGCCAGGCTGGACACAGGGCAGGTCTGATACAACATCAAAAGTCCCATATATCTTTAAGAAACGGGATTTACAATCCAGCCTACAATAGGAGGGCTTCTGTGATGTGCAGTCAATATATGGGTGGCACTCCCCATAAAGGCCTTGGCCTTCTTTCTGTGTTTGATTTATAGTCGCAGCAGCTCAGCCGGACGGCCCCATGAAACCTTTGTCACACCACTAATGAGACTGTTTTTTTCTTCTTTTCTTTTAATCACATTTTTGTCTCTTTTGCTTATTTGCCTCCCTTTAGCGGTCTTGCCCCAATTCCTACTCTGAAAGAATTGCTGTTTTTGCAACATGATGTTTTAAAACTGGATTGCAGTTAACTAGCATCGCTGCGTATTCACGACAGTTGCTCAAATAGCATTTTTTGAGCAGATTTTGTCTTTATTTTACGATTGATCAGAGCACAGATTGATTTGTTATGTTGTTGGACATGTGTCTCATAGATGTGCAGCTCTGTAATAAGAAAGGAATAAATTACCAGCAAGCAATCACTTAATCAAATGCATACATTCAACTGACATTTAAGTTCAAATTGCTGGACTAACATACACTAATCAATATTAATAAGTCAATAATCCTGAGGAGACGGTCAAGTGTCTGGCAATAATGTTTCTTTTGGGGAAATATGCAATTATTGGTGATGGTTAAGGTCATGGGTGTGGTTTATTGCACAGTATATTTTGTCCTTCCTTTAATCTTCAGCTTCCACTCTTTGTCTCTTTTAATGTTTCATTCTTGTAAAATATGTGTGCAGCCATCCTGTTGTAAAATAATCTGAGGTTCGCTGCTGCTTTTCAAACAAGATCTTTAAGTTGCGGGTTAACTAACTAACTACCATTTTGAATCTTTTTTATAACTGGGTAACATTTTATTTATTAATTCATTTATTTTGTGAAATTAGGGAAATATTAGTTTAAAGTGCATTGCAGTTTTTCTTCTTTTTTGGCTTTCTTTTCTTTGTTTTATTGCTCAATTGCTGCCAAAGTCGCTGCTATCTGAAGCCCACCTTTGACAAAAATCCCCTTGTAATTTGAGAACAATGTTGCTCCAAAGGAATTAAAGTTAATAATTAAGCTATGAATCTATCAGACACTTGGTATGGGAAAGTTTTAGGGAGGAACAGCTTGGCCGGGCTCAACAATCATTAAAACGTGCTGACAGCGATGGGAGAACAAGTTCCCACTTTCATGCGATGACAGAGCTCAACCCGGAGCGAGACGTCATCCTGCTGCTCTCCCTCTGCTCTCTCACCTTTATTAACCCACAGCTCCAGCCAGCAACGCCCTCCACTCCAAACGATACACCTATAACACCGCTATAAAACTATTATGTCACACCAAGAACACATACAATTAGGCAGGAATGCCTTATTAAAGTTCCTGTATTTTGGGGGGTTTCTTATATGTTTGGATATTGGACATTCCCTTAATTTCAAGTCAATATTCCTGTTTATTCCCATGGTGTTAATTATAGAGATGCCCTTATTTAGTCCAAATATTTGTGATTGTTGACATATTTCTACATAAGGACAGACGATAGATTCTAAATATTCTTGTCAGTTTCATAATCATTGCTGCTTATTGTCTTATTTTCATTTATCTTCACTTAACGTTTGATCAACTGAAAATTAGATCATTTGCACTGTGTTCAAATTTATTTCTTATACTGATTTATTACTATTTTTTTGTATAAATAGACATTTTTATATATCTCAATGGGGAGTGCCTGATTTAATAGATACTCTTCAGTTATTTGCTTAAGCCTAGATTTTAATTCTTGGCTGTGGCTAATGTTTAAATGAGAGGTTTTAGCACCAATATTGCATTTTAAATTTCATTTTAGAAAGAAAGAAAGAAACTAAACTGACCAACTGACAATCAAACAAACAGAGGAAAATGAAGAGGTTTTAAAAAATTTTTTTTTTTTTTTTGTTGCTTGTTTGTAAGAGCTTCTAGTTTCAGTGACTTTCTTGTTGCTGTATGATCAGGCTGAGTCGTGTCCTGACTTGAGCCTCAGCAGCAGCCACAAGGAGCTGTGTGTGGAGCAGAAATGAAGGTCTTCTGCTGCCCCCCAGGGGTTTGTAGGGGAGATCACACGGTCCTGCAGGCAGGCAGCTCTCCCATCACCTCATTCCCGATTCATCTGAGCTAATAAAATATATACAGTAATGCTGAGGAAACAGAGATCGGGCAGCCAATATCCTGTCATACGAATCATTTAAAGATCAGAGCCATGCAAAACTCCATGCAGAAAAAAAATAACAAGAGGGGAACTAGTTACAGCTTATTTTGTTTTCCTTTTCATATATATTCAATTCAGCTTGGGTATATATACATACACATATGTGAGATATGTTATATGTTCTTTGACTGCACTTAAGATTTAAGACAGAATGGAAATTTTGAATCTATATATTTCTATACAACCACAGCTTTGTATTTTATAAAAGCAAAATTTTATGTCATATCCAATATTGAAAAATAATGCATGAATTAGGCGTCATGTTATGTTATATTTTGTATAAAATGGCATCATATTGACGTCTCTGCTGACAGCTGTTGTGAAACTGATTTTCAGGAGAATGAGTGGGGAAAATAAATCAAATTAGTACGTAACAATTACAACAGTGTAGCAACAGAAAATTATTGTAGTCTTTATTATTGAGTAAATAATAGTTCCAGCGGCAAAAACAAGGCCTTAACATCAAACCATCTGCCTGTGCGTCGTGTTGGGTCTGCGTTTGATGTGGAGCCTCGGCTCACTGTAAAAAGCTGGGATGTTGAAGCGTATTAGGACACACAAATGCTCATAACATCTGTTTCCTTTGTGTTACAGAGGAGATCACTTTGTAGCGAGCAATATGTGCCATCAGTGACTGCTGGAATAATATTTGTGCTCCCTCTCAAACAGACACACGGTCACAGAAGCACTTGTCTACATTTTGTAGTTGCTTGAGGAAAATAATTGCCTTATCTGCAACTGTCAAAATGATGAATGCCCTGGAGAGCACCGTGAATTGACTGATGGAATTGGGGGAAAATCTAATCCCTGATCTGAACACTTTGTATAATACATTAACCCCTCTAGTACAATAGGCTGCACAGAAACAGATTTGTATAGACTTGTAGAAATAAATTCAACAGAGGCTGAAGGATCGATAAACATCAAGAGTTATGGGCTTGTCTGCACGGAGTCAATGCCAACAAGCAGGGCTTCATGAAAACATTAAGTGTATGCAGATGCATGTGGGATTTGCAAAGAGTTAACATATTTTGAAAAAAAAAAATCAAATCCAAAGATATAACACTCGATTGCAATATTATATGATCTATTGCAAAGATATCCATTTTATCTGCAGCTGTAAATGAACATGTTGTCTGCCATAAATTGTGGTTCATGATGACTTCAAGCGATGACAGATCACCTCAAAGCGAACAAATCTCTCTGACAAGCTGCTGTGACTGTATCACTATGAAATGTGCACCTCAGCAACACATGTACAAATCAGTGCTGAGCTGAATTTACATTCACAACTATTAGAATATCAGACATGATCAGAAAAAAAGAAGTAAAAAGAAGTGTTTTACTCCTGGGCAAAGAATTGGAGCTGGCCGACAATCTTTTTACACTGAGAGGCTTGAATGCAATCTTATCTTTAGGTGTGTATTTGAGTGACAATGGCAAAGAAACGATGGCGAGGTTCACAATTTAAAGCTAAAAATAAACACAGTCTGATATGCACAGGAGAATGGGAGGAAATTATCTTGTACTCTTCCTCTATCAGTCCACAAGCAACAGAGTGGAAACCTCACTCAGAAAGCGACACAAGGCAGATATGGAGGGATATCTTCCCCTAATTAGAAATGATATTAACTTTTTATAACCTAACGTCCTAAAATGAAGTTTTCTAAAATGAATAGTTGGCTCCAACCTGCGAACGAGTTCCATCTCCCTCTTTTTGTCACACTTGGGTGGAAATACATTATCCCCAATATTAGGAGAGAACATACCTGTAACAGGTTAATGACTTCACACTTTCCACACCATTTCATTTAGCGGGCCATAGCCAGGAAAAGCTAAATGCTTCACTCCCAATTCACTAAATTATGAATTAGCCAAAAGGTGAGGCGATTAAAGATTCAACAATTTCTGACCCGACCAATAGATGGCCTCTTTGCTGAGCTTGGGTGGGATTTCTTCCACCATTAGTTGAAAACTGTCTTGATATCCATTAGGGAGAGCATAAATATTGGAAGAGGAGAACAAATAATTCAGAAATTACCAATCAAAGTGCGTGCAGCCTGAGAGGGCTCTCCTAATGACAACTCTAATTATGTTGTCCATAATACAGCGAGAGATGTTATAGTGCATTTCTGAGAAATTACAATCAACCCCATATATTCATCTAGGTGAATAAATAAATAACACAGCAATGCATGCATTTATTGAATTGATATAAGAATGTTAAATTATTTGTTATGATATAGCAGGAAAATTTTTTTACATCCACCAAGTTAGCATCTGAAATTAATATTGATTTATATCAGCGTCCCATCCACAAATGTCAGGGGAGCCGCACTGACTTGAACAAGGTCTCCAAGCGTTTTCTCAACATATTCTGTTCAATATGCAGCTACTTTTAACTCTGATGCTTTGACTTCTGTTCCATGCTGTGAGGTACATACAGTCTATAGCCTTCAGGAAACAAACAAACAAAAAAACAAAAACCAAAAACGAATCTTGTCAATCTTCTCCAGCCTTATCCGTTTTGTAACTCACACTGACAGGTCACATGGCACAAACTGTGATGTCTGAATAATTTGAACAAATGCTAAATCATTACAGAGCAGCTCGAGAGATCAGTGACTTGCAAGCGAAGTGTTTGCGCTTCCCCAAGGCTCAGTGGCATCTGTTCTACATGTGTGCCGCAACAACATCCATGTTTCACTATATTAATCCCAATTAATTGTGCCTGTATTAGAGCAAATATTTGACTTTGAAGCGCCGAAGCCTTAATTGAACCCTACTTTGCATACAAGTCTGCGTGTTCATATCTAACCTGGAAATGTTATTTGATGTGACATCTTTCCAAGGTTGCACTCAAAATCCCTGACTCTTAACAATGTTGAAGGCACCTAGCCTAAAGACTAACAGCGGCACATGTCATTTTGTCAACCATACAGTGTCTATAGAGTTCATACTGTAGATAAAGTTTGTCCTAAGCACCAATCAGCTGTACTAGTCAGATTTTTCTCCGTAATTTGATAAATTGGAAGCTTGTGAGACAAATAATGGTCTGTTGGTTCAGCCTGAGGCCACCAGGGAGAGCTGTGTCTATTCCTCTGAGTCACCGGGACACCTCAGGACTGCCAGGAAGAAACTAATTACTGCCCTCTTATTATTGGCTTTGTTAAGGTATATACACAGTAATGGGGGTCTTTGCTTAATATGTAGCGATCACGCATCCTGTCTGAGTTGAATGGTCTGATTCAGATGTAGCGATGGCAAAGAAATGAGTTTTTTTTTCCTAGGTGATGCCAACCATCCCTCCACATTTGACCCTCATTTGTGTAAAATCTTATGACGGGGAGAGGATTCTGATCCCGGGGATGTTTTCCACAATTACAGTGCCAAATGTGTCCAAACCAAGCCCTAATGCCGCTGATGTATTTTCACAAATTGGGACTCAGTGTTTTTAAATTGGCAAAAGAATTATGTACATAAAACCTCCGCAGGATGTGAGGTTGTTGGGGTCTGTTGATTCTGCTGGCCATTAACTAGGGATTAGTGCTGGTGGGGTACACATCCCTTTGAAGAGGTAATTCCTCACACTTCCTTGCTATAGAAAATCAGGAAGCAATCACAGGAGAAACCATGCAGATGGCTCAGACAGGGAAGCCCACGACTATTTTTCTTTAATGACAATTAAGACTGCCATTGTGCAAACTTAGCACATCAGAAAATTGGAGGGGACATCAGACTTAGGCGGTGATGCTCGGGCCTTCACGCAATTGTGCTTAAAACTGTGGAGAAAAGGCAACAGTGAGATCAAATGTTTCCCTCTCTCTCTTTTTAATGGTAAATGGTGTTTACAAGCTTGCGGAGTCACTGTTACTCAGCACAGCCTCTTCACAGTTTCCCATATATCTGTCAGCACAGTATATCCAAGCGTGTGTGAGGCTGTAAATTAGACTATAAAAGTTGCTGGAGGGGATCATCATCGTGATGTCACTCTGCTTTGTAACACTCAGAGAATTTAGGAATATGTGTTATTGACTGGATATGAATCATTATGATTGTGATGTTTGAAGTGGGAGGGAAGGAAAGGGCGTATGTGTGTGTGTGTGTGTGAGAGAGAGAGAGAGAGAGAGAGAGAGAGATGCAGCTACTTGTATTTAATGTTGGAGTAGACTGACCTCTACAGGGACAGAGGAATACTAGACTTTTCTGTGAGGACTGCTGACACTCATTCGTCACACACAGGAAAGCAATCTATACATGATATTTTAACTTAATTATTTCCATGACTTTCATTGTGGAGATGTGGGTGCACAGTCGGCTCCTCATCCTCCTGCCTTGGTTTCCTCCGGTGGTCTCTATGGTAAACTGTTAGCATGTCGACACAGGCAACATGTTGTATGCAGCACTGAGGCCTTGTTCACTCCTTGAAAACTGGTTCAATATTTTTGTTAAAATCACCAACTTTGTAAAACCGTCAACCACTGCTTCTGCGTTGCTGCTGACGCTTAATTGATGGTTGGTGATTGCACGTGTGTTTAAAGTTGGCACGTAAAAACCTGGAGCTCCAAGGCACTCCGAAGGTCTGCAATTGAGCTGTGGGACTCGCAGCGGGAACTTAGTTTAGCTTGACGTGCAAGTCAAAACACCAACATATGAATTATCTCTTTTATGAGGTGCACTCCAGCGTTTACAGAGTTGACTTTGGTTTCTCCCAGTGAAGAGTCTATAAAGAGAAGCTCTTACTTTTATTATTCCTTTATTTTGATCATGGCACTTAAAAACTGCTCATAATGTCAAATTTTCACAATAAAATGAAGCTTCTTGATATCAAGCATCATCCTGATATCAATGTTTAATATTTTTTTAAAAATAAAATGGAGGTAGGATCCCTATTTGCCATTATACTGAAAACAGCACAAATTTTCAATTTCAATCCGTGCAAAATTCAAAATATTATACTTTATTACATTATTACATCAATTAGACACTTAAATGTATACATAAATCATATACTCTATTGTATGAGGTATAAATTCATAGTATATATAGCTACTTTAGAAGTCTTTCATTTGAAGCTTATTTATAGAATCTCATAAATAGTCAGAGTAAAACTGAACATTAAAATGAAAATAAAGAAGAATTAAAAGTATATTTGTCAGAATAGTAAATATCCTTTGAACAGATTGTATTAATTTATATTACCATTATAATAAATGCATGGTGGAAACAAAACAAACTCACATTAAATTCACACAAATAGTAAAAGCAAATGGGATACACCATGGGATAAAATACGTTACCTCTTAAAATATAATTTGCATAATTTCTGATGACCTCATTTGAACTTTGTACAGTGAATTTAAACAGGCAAAATGATATATAATGGCATTTTTTGTTTGGGTGTCTATTGATGGTACATGTCCGCTGTTAATATAAACAACCTAGAAGTTTTAGATGCCTGCATTTTACAAACAAGGACAAAACTGGTCAATATTTTCTCTGCTTTCAACCAAGGCAAACCGCTCCAGCATGACATATTTATATTATTGTTAAAGGCAGAGCCAAGGCCACATATCTGTTTTGAGGCCGCTCGATCTTATCTACACTCCTCTCTTGATTATATAACGAGACCTGAACACAAGATGAGATAAAACTAAATCTAAACAAGTCACTCCGTTGTGTAAAGTGTCAGAAATGCAGAGCAAATTTAAGTTACAGACAAGCCTCTCCACCTACTGAGTGGCTTCATACGTCATTACAAGTTTCAGATTTGGTTTAAATTGTAATATAATAAATGATCCAAACACGATACTTTTGGTTTAAAACATTCAATATCAGTGTTCTGATACACACTGCAGATTGCTGTTTAACGTCTCGCTGAATTCAACGTGGCTGCCGTCTATGACAGTGAAGAATCATCAGCTTGCATACACGTAATACTCTCAGTAAGAAAATAAACCCCTTGCGGTCTTAAGATAAGTTAAGATTTGATAATGGGTGGAATGAATGGTTGCATTGATATCCAGAGGAACTGCAGCCCCAGTTTAGTGAATGGGTCTGAGTCAGCTAAAGCGTCAGCCATTTGAGGCAGTCGGAGGGCCCTGCAGCGGCGGCCACCGTCCCCCCCACTTCAAGCTGGCTCCATCAGATTATCGGCCGCTGGGTTACATGTCTGGCAGCGGTGTGATTAGCAGCAGCTGGGAGTGAGGCAAGTCAAGGGCAGGCATGACTTATCTGCCTGTGAGCAACCGGTCAGCCACTTTTCATTTAGACCGCATCCCATGTGGGAGGCCGCTCAGAGGTACTTAAGTTTGTTTGCATTCTTTATTACATCCTTTACTTGTTGTGGCTTGACTGTGATATTTAAACACAGATCCCAGACTTTGTTCACACAGTTAAATACATTCACCACAAAAAAAATCTCCATCTTAACAAGTCATTTAGTCTCATATTTGGTGTTAAAATCTTGTTTTTTTTATGAAGCGAGTGAAA
Organism: Myripristis jacobus; assembly: GCA_900302555.1. Taxonomy (NCBI): domain Eukaryota; kingdom Metazoa; phylum Chordata; class Actinopteri; order Holocentriformes; family Holocentridae; genus Myripristis; species Myripristis jacobus. The sequence continues at coordinate 19,011 of OMLB01015082.1, forward strand.
AATCTGCCAGTGCGATGAGACAATGCCACTTGTTTGTAATGCAGCTTCACTTGTTTAAGGACTTTTTCATTGAACAAATAGAAATATGTTGCAACAAGGCGGACTAGAGCAGATCGGCAGAAAATGACACTTGATGCTATAAAATTCTGCAGACATGTTGATTTGCATTGAAACCGCATGGGTTGTGCTATCCATGTGGCTGTTTTTTCACATCCTTTTGGGAAAACACAAGATTTTAATGCTGATTATGAGACCAAATAGTTGAGATGGAGATTTTTGCAAGTGTTTCTTTATTTCATGCCGATTTTAATTCGATTTCTTGAACATTGTCTTCTTGTGCCTTTGACAGGAACACTCATGTGCACATGGAGCGAGTTTTTCTAAAGTAAACTTTCTTCGAAAAAAGGACAGAGCCTGGGTAAAGGTGGCACCACTGTAAATCAGCGGGTTCACGCTGTGCCTCGACAGGTCCTTTGTGCCACACCTAAATGGTAAACACAAGAAGCCGGGTGTTCCATCAACATCTTCAAACTTTGAGTCCTTCCTCTTGGCAAATCAAAGAGGGATGTGTTTTCCCCTGCTGGGGCCTCTTTCCTGCAGAAACTAACACAACCTACCAAGGTAGTTAAAAGAGAGGAGGAATGGGGAGGGGAGAGGCACTCTCAAAGTTTTTACACCCAAGGACTGGCAGATAGATAGGGCATTACTGAGGGGCCCGATACAGATATGTAATATTACGGCGATAACCATTAAAATTAATAGAGGGGCATTTAAGCTATTCTCCATTTTTCTGTGGGACCCCAAAGGACCCGAATCATTGCAGCTCATGAAGCACAAACTCTCCAAAGTGTACTTCACGATTCCTTCACTGTAACAGGTAACACGAAACCATACGCCGTCAGTCTTGTGAAGAAAAGTGCTCTCCGTCCAATCAATCGGTGCTCATCTGTCATCAGGCATTAATGACAGGTCCCGGCCTTACCACCTGTTCTGCAAATTCTAGTGCCACACAGATGTTTTTGTAGCCGGGGGCCATGTCGCTGCAGGGCTAGCGGGGGCTGGCCTGCGTGGTATGTGCAGTCCAGGTCCAGTTTGCCCTCATATAAGTCTTCCCTGTTCTTTGTTTGAAAGCATGTACACCTGTATTGATTGGGTGAACAGTGAAACACTTCCTGAAAATGCTATTAATCATACAGTGTGTATCTGCAGTGTGTGATCTTGCCTCTAATTATACAACAACATGATCAGTGTTTGGGATGGGAACAACTTGGGACACTATTGTTACGGCTCTTTTGGGAGACAACCTCATCTTTTGGTATGAATCGTGCAATAAAAGAAGGTAAATGTTAGCTCCTTATGGGTCTCTTTATATAACATGTTTTTCTTTGGGGGGGAATTTTACCCGTACTTTATCTGCACCCACCGGAGGCCTCAAGACTGCGGCCTTGTGCGGTAGACATAGAGTGGCTTTGTGCGCGAGAAACAGTCGGGGCAAAGGTATGAAAATGTTCCCTCGCTGCTGCCCCCGTCACACACAGAATGGCCCTGTAGAGAGAGAGAGAGAGATGGAGAGAGAGATGGAGAGAGAGAGAGAGAGGGAGGGAGAGAGAGAGAGAGACCACTCTGGGACGACTGGCCTGTTTCCTGCCATGTTGCCTCCTTTTTCCTCATTTTTCCAGGCCAGTTTGTAGAATTGGTGCAGGACAAAAGACAGGGGGAAAGGAAAAACTAAAACAATGGCCAGCCTCGACGTCTGCCTCGTGTATTTTTCTATACATAGATTCATTCATCTACAGTGAATTCTGTTCTGCAAAGTGCACACTGTGGGCACATCTCGTGACACATCTGTCTTCACATGAGCCCTTTTGCACACCTCTAAAACTGCGTCCCATTTATATCGAGGTGGTTTCATTTCTCTCATCACTTTCTATAAATGTTTAACAACCAGTTTAAGTGCATATTAAGAACATTACACTTACAAATGACCATATGATCCTCATTTTGTTCAATTATGAGCGACATGCTGGCATGCTGTGATGTGGCACCACCCTGTCAATTTTAATTACACAAAAGACAGGGGTGCGTTCAGTCTGCTTTATTTTAGCACAGTGGGTTGTGGCCAGCTTCTCTAGACAGAAGTATATCATTAATACAGCACATTTTGCTATTTTTGTGAGGGGTCCTTATTAAATTTATCATAGTATAATAAATATAAAAAACTCCATTTTGTGTTTGCTATGACAACTCTCAACTCTGAATCACACAACAGGGCATTAAAAGCCTGTAATTATTGTTCATCTTGTCCTCAAAATAAACTGCCGCCGTTCCTTGGTGAGTGGCACACACTACGGCGTGTGTAGGACAAATGAATCCTTGTGTGGCTTTTTCTTTGGAGGCAAAGAGACAGTAAAATGACAAAACATCAAAGTGGACAGAAAAATCGAAAACAAACACCACAATTTCGGATGAATTCAGTTCCTTCCGTGCTAGCCTGCCGTACGTCTAAAGATGGATCCCAGCTGATCTCGACCAGTGGTCACTTTGGTGTTCTGCGCAAACATTTTTCGAGAGGTTTCTTGCATCCTTTAATCTGTTCGTCCTGTGGCGAGGATGCAGACAGCATCACATGGCTCTTCCTCACATGGTGTCTGCGTCTTTGGAGAATAAGCCCTGTCATTACACACTCAAGACAGGAGATTGATCTGTAATTGGTAAATGCATCAGCGGTGTATACCACTGGAAATGCTGGGATTGATGTGAAACGTTTCTCATTAAACAAGAATATATGATTATTGCTCCTTCTGGGCTAGATGCTTCTCATTAGCCACCTTGCTCTTCCCCAAACTATCATGCTTGTTTTTTGGGGGGGGACTGTAGTTCAGCAGAATGGCACTTACTCGGTATTTGGAGCACTGCCAAATGTGCCGGCAGTGTGGGACAAATGGCGCAATCTATTCAGTAGTTCTAAATTTTTTTAAAGACCTCTTCACTCTAGCTTGGTGCTTGCACAAAAGGAGGTATTGATGTGCTCTAAGGGTAAGGAAAGACTGAAGCTTTGTGTTCCCCACCAGGACTGGCTGAGGAAACGGCTCTTTCACAAAACTTCATTCCAAAATGCAAATGCCGCACATCTTGTGCTTGAGGAACCTATTTTAAGCCCCATAGTAGAACAGTGTGCACACATTTTAGAAATGATGCTTTTTATATTTGTACGCACTATTTGGATAATTCGTGGTCAGAAAGAACACAAAATGTCCACAGGCTGGAAGTCTGTTTGTTTTGGTTGTAAGTAACATTTTTATAATGTCTCGATTCTTTTAATTCTAGTTGCTACTGCAAGTCGCTGCATTTTTGTTCCAACACCCGAGCTATTTCAGACACACACACACACACACACACACACACAGTGTATGTTCTACCTCAATCAGAGTGACAGAGTTCACTGAGCGCTGGAG
>OMLB01015082.1:22485-39519 GCA_900302555.1 Myripristis jacobus
TGCCCAGCCGCTGATGAGGCCTAAAGCACAAAAGGCACAAGAAAGTGTTTTGCAAGAAAGTGTCATTATCACACACCGAGGAATATAAATGTGGTAGACTGTAAATGTTATGAGTTTTCAGAGCTGCACGTTAATGTGACAAAAGCGCTACCAGACATCTTATTTGGGCATTGTCTGCCAGACTCCAGCACATGAGTTTTTTACCCTCTAAGGAAGGAATGTGAATCTGAGTTTAAACTGTATGCATCGGGGGTGTGTGTGTTTCCGAAGAGGAAAAAAGGAATAGCAAATATTAGAGTGACACCTATTCAGTGTGAGGAGCAGGGCAGAGCTTTGTCCTCTTGTTTTCTTTGCACCACCTGCTGACCTAACCCCACTTGTTTGCTTTTCACTACTGTCCCCTCACCCACAGTCATTCTTTGCATTGCACGTTTCCTCAACTATTCTACAGTCAAAAACCAAATGCCTCAGAAAATCAACTGAAAAGTGCCCTTTCCTTTGTATTGCAACATATTTTTAAAAATCCATGATAACAACACGTTGTCATGCCAGTTTCCTGTCTGTACAGACATTATACTCTCGGTTCCCTATATCCTTGGTTTTCAAACCAGAATGGATATCTAAATTTAGAGTAAGTGTAATACCCCAAATGTTTTGTCATGGGTCTGGGTTGACGGGTGGCAAAACTGTCCATAAACACTGAGTTCATACTGGAAATGATAAAGAGGTTTCCAGGGAAAACACATGCAAACCAAGGGAAAACCAAGCAGGAGAGAAAAAGATTACAGTGCAATGAATCAGGGTGGAAAATCCCTGGTGTGTATCACATGCCACTTGTCCTCTATTAGATAAGTCCTTTTCTTGTGACTGCTAGTCATTCAACCCTCTGCAAACCTGAAGCATCTCCAAATAACTTCAAACGAGGGCTAAACTCTAAGGTAACTTAATGCTTCTGTATTGTGGATGTGCTTTTGGGGAAATGGCATCTTTCTTCAGGTTGACTGAGCAAAGTCTCATAATATATCCAACTGTGTGTGCAGGTGGTCAACACACTACGGAGGACATTTTGACTATCCTCACTGCGAGGTTAAAAATCAGTCGTTGTTCTGTTAGGTTAAAATACGTTTTTTTTTCTTCCTAAAAGCACCACATCACAGTAACTGTTATTTTGTTTCTTTACACATACTTTGGAGGCTGTAATGGTCAGACAGCTTGAACTGCTGCCCACACACAGAACCCACATCTCTGTGGCATTTTTCACTTGCTGTGCAGAATCTAAATCCAGTGAGAGAGCATTTATGTGAATTGTATTTCCATTGCTGTATTCATGGGCATCCATTTCCGGTACGTTTTTGTGGTTTGGTCAGCCAGAACAGAGTCCATACAGGAAAACAGAAAAACAAAAACAACAGATGTCTTGTCATAGAAATGTTAAAAATATTAGACAGCATTTTATTTAGTGAAATTATGTCCCAAATGTACTGTTGTGGTCACAGAGGCACAGGGTTGCCCAAGTGCAATTTCAAGAAATAACAGTGATTTTGTGAAATCGCCTGATGCAACAATAGCCAACTTCCTGCAGAAAGATTAACAGACATTAGATAAGGCTTTACATTTGCAGTGAAGAGGCTGTGTCATGTTCATTCATAACAGAAACTAAGGCCTTTGGTTTGCATAATAATCTGATTTTACCATTGAAACTGAGGTAGAAACTGTGCTCACGCCATTAAGCAGCTGCATCGTGCAGCTGTGGCAGGGCGACCAAACCACCTCTTATCTTTGATCTCTCTCTAACTATCCATGGCTGTCTGCGCAGAAAAAAAAAAAAAAACAGTCGCCATAAATCCACAGGTTACCGTTTCCTGCTCCTGCTCAAAATAAAAAAATTGCCAGACTTTAATATGGTAACAGCATGACAGTAGATCACAAGACACTTGATCCAGTGTCATAAAATGTTGATGAAAAGCAGATTTTACTGCCAGCATTTTATTTGAAGCAGCATGATATTGACCAAAAAATGCATCCAATGCAAATTTTAAGGCATCACAGTTTTGCTGGAGCTCTATAAACAATGCTTAAAGGAAAATGCTCCAAACTAAATGGGAACCTGTGAGCACATGAAATAATGCAACCCATACCAAGAGTTTTTTTGATGTAGAGCTGACGGAAAATTCAATAATATGGTATTTCCCTATAAAGCAATTTTTGTCTGACAGGTGAATTTAGTGTTTAAGAAAACTCTGTCTACCCTCCACTCATCAATTACATGCAGGAAGAGTTTTACGCGTTGAGATCCCGTGCCTGCTCCTCGCACCTCCTCAGTCATTATCACATGCAACAACCTGAGTTTTATGAATTGCATTCCTCCGTTACAGTGTATTTAGATTTATGTCTCTTCTTCACCCATCAACCATCATTATCGCACGCAACAGCATGAGCTTTATGCGCAGCTCTGAGTCACGTCTGAATTACCTCAATTTTGTGTCTGTTTATCACAGATGCTACAGCATAGCATCACTCTGAGCTTCGGCTTTGGCTGTTTTGCATATTTCAAACCCCTCATGGTTGATGTGGCAGGGCACCATATAACAGGGCAGGAGGGTGGGGTTACCTAAGTGCCCTCATTTTATGGCAGAAAGGGGGGAAGAAGGCCTTAATTCAGTGGAGAGTGGTTATTCTATTCTATATTTGCCCCAACCATACAGTGACTCCACCCTTCACACATGTCCCACATAAAGCCACTCCAATATAAGAGTTTATGAATGCCTGGCTTCTCCTCATTAGGTTTTCACTAAACTCTGCAGAGCTGGCGACACCATTGTTAAAAGAGAGATAAATAAACATCCAGCTGAACCTAAAGTGAGCTGCTGGAATGAATGAATGTATTGCAAGTGCATTGAGGTGGCATGGATGAGAGCATGGGGTGGTGAATGAATAAAAGTGGCTGTTTTTATGTCAGAGAGAGAGAGTGGAAGACAAGGAAAGAGTGACAGAGAGAGAGAGACAGATGGAGAAAGAGAGAGAGAGAGAGAGAAAGAGAGGGAGAAAAGGAGGGGGAGAGAGAGCCAGAGGGAAAGCCAGAGGGAGGGACTGCCCAGACTACAGCCTCCCATGGTTTCTGTAGGCGGGTGGGGTCAGGTGGAGGAAAATGACTTGGACCACAATATATGTAAAGTTGGGGTAATTGCTAGCTTTGGATCCTTAAATAGCCGAGCCTGCACAGTGGTAAACACACTGCAAGTCAGGCAGCTGCCTCCACAGTATCCTTTCTCTTTACTTCCTCGAAGACAAGCATGTCACTTTGCACAAAGCTTAAACATTTGCTGTGGATAACACTGACAAAGATGAGTCAGTGAAGCTTTGGTAGCTGTGGTAGTTTCTCGGTGGGGGAACTTCACAACCACCATAACTAAATGAACAATGAAAGTTTAAACATTAATAACATGGCATTGCTTCCTCTCTGGCACTAAAGTGATGGTGTCTACACTGTTACACCCAGGCCGGTTCATGCTCTTGTAATAATAGACATCAGTACAAGCAAATGTGGACCAGACAGGAAAACATATATTACATTTTTCTGCCACATTTGCCCGCACTTGTTTCATCATTGCTTTGGCTCTCTTACTAGCAGTGATCATTTAAGGTCATAAAGTTTTGCTCATGCCAGCTGAACGTGAAACCCTGTAATACAAGATTACAAATCTCTGTATGGCATACTGTACCGTGTTGCTCCAATGACTTTATCAACTGTGATATTTTCACAATGTCAGAATGTACTTTCACAGAAAATTAACATTTTCACATAATGAAAAGATAGATTTATTGTGACAAACAAATGCAAAAGGAACAGGCTGGTACATCAGCAAACAGGCTTACAGGCCAGAGTATCAAGGCCTCTTTTTATCACCAGCCAGGAGACTTGTGTCAACAGACAGAGACCAGCCAACAAAACTCACACAATCCTGCAAACCAGCTGCAGTTGGAATGTCTGCATACAGTAGCACTGTAAACATCTATTTTTACAAAATGGGTCCTGACACTGTCACACGGACAACTTCAAACAACTTCTGGCCACTGAGAAAACATGCATGTACAGCAGCCGACAGTACACATGTGCAAGAAAAGTGCCCACTGCAGGGGGGGATGGAATTTGTGGAGCACATCAGAAACTGGAGTCATAATGGCCTTTCAGCAAACAGAAGGAAAAAAATAAATTAGCATGAAACAACATCCCTTCTTAATCTTATGCGTAGAAATTACATAGCAAAACACTGGTATTTCCTTCCTCTGCAGTAAGCGTCACTATACAAGGCAGCTCATTCATTAGGCTGTGTATTACATTTCACTTCAAGTTTCTTTGGTATAAAAGCGACTTCTGTTGCTAGTTCGGGAGTTGTTGGACAAAATGAAAATATAATTAATATAAGTTTCTTGGAGCATTTGAAACAGTTCATCACTGTTCGCAAGCACACAATTATCTCCCTTAGGTTCTAAGGAAGTGAAATTACACATGGGGCAGACTTGCATATAAGCTGCAGTTAAGCTAGAGGCCATGAGTGCAAAAATAAAGACAGCATCCTCTTTCTACCAGCCTTTACCCACATGTAAAATTTCAACATTGTTTCAACTACCTATTTTCTTTGTTAAACGCAGCATATATGCTTTCTGTTCAATAATGCCTTTTGTTAGTATTTTTTTAAATAGTAGTAGTAAACTTTAAATAGCACACCATCAGAAAATATTTGTTTCTCTGTAAGAGGCTACTAGTCCATAATAAATAACAGCCATTCCAGAAATCTCCAAACAGTTGGTTTTTTCTGTGCCAAGTTTTAGAGTTCATGTTTGTCAGTGTCTACACAAAGCTGAATACCTTTTCATCTATCAGACTGATGGACCTGTCAGTTAACATTTCTTCACTGTTCACAAATTTGTACCCAAACAGCTTCAGTGTTGGTCCGCAGACTTTCTGTACAACCTGGGCTATTTTGAAAGGTAGACTGAACCTCCATTTTTCTACTTGTTCTGAGGAGTTTTTCTGTGTTGAATACACACCGCTCGCCTCCTTGGAGGCCTGCGTGTTCTTTAGGATCCAGGATTTCACTTGCGGAGCCAGCGGGATTCCCGCAAACCTGTACATCTCAGTTGCCTTCCTCATTGGGAACCGGGCAATGTCTTCGTAGCGTACCAACATGTAGCGCCGACGTAACCATGGTGGTTGCCTGAGTCCGACTTCAGCAGACATCCTGATATTGTCGCAGTTGCCTTTGAGCTTCCTCACCTCATCATCATCAATGGGTACATCGCCATCCATGGCCCACTGCTTCCAGTTCTTGTATTTGGCAGCGAAGGCCACCATGCGTGAGGCAAGAACAGCCCGGGGATCCCGAACTAACTGAATGAACTTAACATCAAGACGGGGGTCCTCGGCCAGTGGGCGTAAGGTCTCCAGTTGACGGACCCTCACCGACTTGATGACCCTGTGCTCCTTTTGGAGGCAGGACTCAGAGGCCATGGTCAGATTCAAGGGTCCACATCGCCTGGTCCTGCAGTGATAGCGTTCGAAGACCCCCTTGATGAAAGGACTGCAGACCGACTCCTCACACAGGGAGCTGCTGGACTCCCTGCGGAAGAGGCCGGTGGTAATGTGGTCCACAGGAGGGGGATCGATGAAGCTCTCCAGCAGGGAGAAGTCACAGAGGAAGAGCTGCTGGAGCACATCCCGGTACGCCCGGGCTGCCGCTGTGGCGTTGGTGCCCCCAGTCTCCAGCGTCAACATCCTCTCCACGTGCCACAGCGGCTCAAACAGGTAAAACATGTTGTCACCCTGCTGATTAAAAAACTCGCCCACAAAGGAAGAGCCCGTCCTGGTGGTTGCCAGAAGAAGGATGTGCCTCCTGCCTCTTGGCATGAGCTCTAGGCGCTCAGTGTAGTTCACAAGGCGCCGCTTCATCAGTGTGAAGGCAGAGTCTAGTTTGCTGAGTGTGGTCAAGGAACCATTGTGCTTCAGCAAAATATGAGAGGAACCGCTGGACTGTAGAGGGGTCTGGGGGATTTGCTTTAGGGTGAGTTTATCTGACACCCTGGAAGTGTGGAGGAATCACAGTGTTAAATTATTCTGCAAAGGTTAGAGAAGGAAATGATATTTGACATTGACATCCATTTTGTGTTGCTAAAGGAATGCCAGTGAAATAGCTGTTTAAAACACGAAAGAGATAATGCAATGGAAAAGGTTAGGTGAAACTGCTGGAAAAACACAAAGGCACTCCACTGATCACTGAAATGGATTTACCTTGAGATAATGTTGTTTTCCTTTTCGATGATAACAAGTGCCACAAAAAAGACAATGGATATTGTGTATTTGATCCTCATTCTTGGATGTAGCCGTGCCTGGATAGCCTTTTACAAACTGCTTCTTAATAGGTTCTGCCAATCTTACAAGACTCCAGTTGCCTTCTTAAATAGCCTTGCAGTTATTTGTATTCCCCATTGTGGACGATGTTTCATCCTGTAAATGAAATGAACATCAAACTGTCAGTCACACATTTTGCACATTTGAGCACAGCTGTAAGTAACACACATTTGGTCTCAATTCTTTCTGTCAGAGCATGTGTAGGGGAAATTTGTTTTAACTATTCCTAGACATGGGGAAGTTAAAAGCCTATTGTTGCATATGCAATAAAAACCTTTCTGCACCTTGGTGATGCTTAGTCAGAGGTGACAGCTTGGAGTGTACATAACAATAAAGGAATCCATACAAAGCCCTGCTTATACAGAACATTTCCCTTTCTCTTGCCTCCTCCCTTCCCCCAGACTCTACGCTTTCAAGCTTGCACAGCATTGATGTGCTGCATTCTGCAAAGCCAAAAGACGAGGACGTTACTCAGAGACAAAAATATCATATCTTAAGAAGTTAAGAATAGAAAAGGGCTGAATGTTTTACAGAAATCTAATTCAGTCCTTCCCACGAGGAAGCTTTTGTTATCTTTAAGTGCACCAGTGCGTTTCAGGAACTTGCCCACCCACCATGCATGTGCTGAAGGCTGGGACACATAGAGAAAACAATGTTTATTGATAGTCTGTCTTTGTAGCACTTAGTTAAAATGGGTGGAATTACAACTCTGAAGGTACTATTGAAGTGTAAGTGACAGATTGCAATAAGGATAAAAAAATATTTTCATGAATGAATTGTGATGCCACAACTGCAGCACTTTCCTTGACCTCATTGTCTGGGATAGTGTGATAAGCTTATATCCAGCTGATGTAGGTAGGCAGACCAGCCCTTCCAATCTACCAGCTGCTGCTTCATGTCAACAGAGGGGGAAGATCTTTTCAACAGAGCCTCTCAATGACATGACCCATCTGGTGATGGGCTAATGACTTACTGCTGCCTCATGCCATGCTGCCTCTAAAACACTGACTCAGAATGAGGAGGATACATGACAAACACCAGGAAGTGTAAGTACTAAGCACAGAAATTGAGTAGGAAAAACCTGCTTGTCATAGAACCATAAATTGTGGTGGTATGAAACTACAGGGCAACCAGTACACTGTACTTTTGCAAGTCTGCTGCATAATAAGCTTCTACCTGGCAGGCAATGGGGAGTCATATCACAGATGAGGATTGATTTAATTGTGACTATTTGGGCATATCCTGCCAATTCCTGAAAGATTAATATCAGGTTACCTTTGAGATAATGGCAGCATGGCTCAGATCCAACTAATCTTGGGATTTAACCAGAAGCCTGCCTACGTTGTCTGCCAGTTAAAAAAAAGAAGGTCAATAACATGGCAAGGGTGTCCAATAAATGGGTCTCTACACTGAGGAAAATTAGCAAAGTGTCAATTTGATATATGGGCCAGCTAAAATGCTTAGGTTGAAACTGTCAATGAATTGCTACTAGTGCTTTAGGGAAGAGAGAGTTGGAGCACAGACAGGCTCAGAGTTAGCTTTCATCCTGCGTCAGACATCTGGGTTAGTGAACACGTTTGTTTATGGTGTCCTTCAGGTGAGTACGGAATCTGTCTGTGATTTCTTATGGATCACTGTTAAAGGATAACAAGTGCACCCGCAGGGCCAATCCATTAGTGAGACTGCTGCTATTAATCAGCAGAGCTCCAACAAATAGGCTGACCTTTTCTACGGAAAGGTAGGTTTGTGTTTCACGTGGAAACACCATGTAGGAAGTTAAAACTGAAAGCTGCCAACTCTTCTCCAAATCCTGATGCATGACCATAATTTTCTATGTTCAGATAAGCCTGGATCCCCCTGAGTTTCTGTTCAATATGTCTGGAGGTCCAGTTCTCACGTCCTGTTGCAACTTCTGTCTCCGGCCAGTTTTGACCACTGTAGCCGGTCCAAATGACTGCAGTCTAAACACAGGGGATGGTTGGACACTGCCTGTGAAATTCTCTGAGAAGGAATGGGAAGTTTACAGCTCCAATAGTGCACTGTTGACGTGGAATGGTGTGTAATCAAAGGGTGAACAGCCCATGCACTGAGGTGCGCTTTCACCAAGAGGAAAAAAATCAGCTCCATCTTGCACCACCCTGCCGCATGCCACAACCACAAAGGTCTCTTACACAGAGGAGACTCTAAAGGCCCTTTGGTCTGAGATCACAGCACTGAAACTCCCAGGGTCACTCACACGTCAGAGGGTCAGTCACTAAGCTCCTAGATGTTACTTGTCATGTACAATTAGAGACATACAGAGGATGCTAGAAGAATGAGCAAGTCTTTTAGCACTGAGAGGATGAATTAATTACTATGAGTAAATCTATGGTGATGGGATGTATAAAAAAGTTAAGAGCATTAGTTGTGCTGTGTATTAAACCTTACCATATACGATCTGAAAAAAATACAAAAAAGCTAGATCAACAATTCCCCAGTACAATGGATGGGATATGATTTTAATCAGTTAAATGGCAAATTAGACTTGCACAAATTACCTCAGCTTTTTGCACCAAACACCTGCTGTGTAAAATGACCATGAGCTGAATATTCACACGTCACGGCATATGACACATTTGATCAGCTGCTGTAAAAAACACCATGACACCAGTTATCATCTTGTTACTAATGCTTTTAATATCTTCCTCATTTAATGTTAAGCTCTTATGTGGAGGCAAATGACTCATCAGCAAACCAAAACCAGTTTTGCAAAAAATAAAAAATCCAATAAAAAAAATCCCATCTGGTATTCGGAAAGCACCATTTTCATTTTTGAGCTATAGCTGCATGAACGGTCTGTCTATCTTCAACTTCATCTTTTTCAATGTTTGCTGCCTCCAAATTAACTTCAGCATGACACACTTCTATTTCTAGACTGTGGTGCAGCATGTGGGGAGCATGGTCACATACATGGCAGGTTGTGTCTTTTAGCAAATGGAACAGTGCAACAGTTTGTGGCAATTATGGTACCAGGGGAGAAGAAAGAGAGGGAGAGAGAGAGAGAGAGAGAGAGAGAGAGAGAGAGAGAGAGAGAGAGGGGTTTAACATGACAATATCAATATTCTCACCCTGACAACAGGTTTAATTAAGGTCAGAGCAGGCAGGCAAGATCTGTGGATAATGTGGCTGATAGAATATACTGTGGACAATGTAATGATTTCAGTGAGTTTGTACTTGTGTATGGGGTCAGTGGAAAAACACCCAGTGCTCATTCAATATATTTTTAAGTCTCATTTACAAACAAACTAACAAGATTACTAGCCTATAAAGTCCACAACAGTGGATATGCAGAAGTGTTCAATTTGCAGACATTTGTTGCTGTAAAATTGCAAAAAAAATCACAGTAACATGGACGAATTGAGAGCTCAAGCCTCTAGCTGAATGAAATGTATTTCACTTAGTGGTGAAAAGGACAAATCTTAAATTGAAAACATGATTGCAGATTTTCATTTCCTAAAGTAGCAGTTATTCGTTTTAATAATGCAATAGGATATGCATGGAATGTAGTTTCCTTTGATATTTTAGAGGCTAGTATATTCCTAAAAAAAGAATGTAGGATTAGTATACCTCTCTCTGCACTTGTACACTTGTACAGTATATTATCAGGTTCACCCACCATTCTTTTGAGATTCAACAAGTTGCAGAGACAAATCCTCTGGGTGTGATGGCATCTCGCATCCTATCATCCGTGAAGTTCAGCCTTTCCTCAAAGTGCGGCGCCAGGTAGAAAGTAATTCCATTTCTTGGCAAGACTAGTTCAGCTGTATGACAAAAGAGTCCAGTGCAAAATGAATATCAGGGCTAATTTTTCCAGGTGAAACCTCGAGATCAGATGGAAACATGTTTAAGGGGCCCTGAGTAACAGAGCACAGGCTCTTGCTCCTCTGTCCGCTCCGTCCCCTGTCTGAGCCAGCTGAAGTGACTGACAAGTTTACAGTTGCGACTGAATCACATGGCAAACTTTGGCCCAAAAAAAAAAGAGAGGCTCCCAGGCAGGAGGCGCACTGGGACGTCCCCTCACAGAGCGTGCTCTTTGTCTCTCCTGCTCCAACATATCATTGATTATTGAAGACAACACGCCAGACTTGTCGGCGAAAATCTGTGTCTTAGCGTGCTCTTCTGAATTATTAAGACAGTCATTCATTCATTGTTTTACATTGTGTTTTTGTTTTACGTACATATGGCATAGCCAGTAATGAAAGGAGATAAAAGTACCCCACCTAGTGGTTAAAATTCCTTTGTACGTCCCAACATGGTTCCAACATTCCCATGAACAGAAAATAAACCACAAGAAAATGTTTCATACTTGTGCAAGACCGCGGGCAAATCTAATTTCTCTTTTAAAAAATGCTTCAATAAAAGGAGAATGTACACCGGGACACGTTCATAATCTGTCTAGAACACTTACGTGTAGACCTAGTAGAAATGAGATTGGTAGTATTTAGATGGTAACCTCAGATTTGCCGAGGTCTCGCCGGATTTTTGCGAGTTGTTTCTTCATGTAGCGCCTTGTTTGTTGTCACCACCATCAGAACAGATTATTCCGGAGCGCAGATTTCAGATGACCGTGCACTGTAACAAATGTTCAAATAGCCAACAACAGAGGGAGTAACCAGTGGCGGACTCTGAACAGGCTGTTTGAAGGGCAGGGGTGAAAAAATAAAAGCGTCTCCTGCTGCAGGACAGGTGGTCCCACCAGCAGACAAAAAGCTATGATACATCATGTATGATGAAATAGTCTTCATTTGGAAAAAATAATAACAATATTTGTATTGTAATAATTGAATATCACTGTATACTGAATAAATGTGTTCTAACAATTATAAAAGAACACAGCACTACCAGTAGCCCCTTTGCCTTGAGTGGAATTAACCCACCGCAACATCATGCAAACAAGATATATTGTTCTGCAGTTTAAAAGGATAGTTATAAAAGCCAAATGTAAAAACTAGGCAATGCCTAAAAATATTCAAGGTAAAGGCACTTGTTAATGAGCATTCTTGACTATGTTACTGATACATACCCCACACTGCCAGTGGTAATCTGAAGTAAAGGTCTGCCAGACAAGCCAACACAGTGAAAGGAGTGACAGCCATACATACATAACTTTATCACTTTATCTCTTATCTGAATTACGTGAAAAAGCAATTCACACCAAACGTTAAAGTCCTATACGCTTTTTGTGCAGATTACTCTAAAACAATTTCATTAGGGAAAGATTTCTAGAATCAGCTGAGCAAGGTACCTGTTAAGTTAGCTGGCTCCTTAGCAAAGCATCCAGGGTAAAACATAATAGAGCTATCTCCCAAATAGCACAGGCAGTGTACATACATTTGTCTTTGGTCATTCAGAATTGGTAAATTTTCCAACTAGAAGTCAGTCTGCTGTGTTGCCTGCCTCCCAGGTCCCACTCAGTGCCACCAAACACTTTGCAAAGTATTTGGTGGCAGCCCTGGACTACTGTGTCACAGCCTCACTTTGGGAAACTCTGCCTCACACTACACCATGACTGGGAGACTACCGAGCGCTGCATCTCTTTTGTTTTTCTCTCCATTGCCAGAGCTCTTCATGGTGCTTCCTCACTTGGAGAGGCATCTCAGAGGGAACCTTCTGAGTTTTCTTTATCAGAAAGGCACCTAGGAAACCTCCCATTGTAAGGTCTCCTGCCCTGTACCAGCACATCACATTTTCTCCACTGGAGGCTCATCCATTAAGAAACCTCCACATCCTCACACCTGTAGAGACAGCCTTTACAGCACTGCAGCACATTTTATCACCCCATGAAAACAGCATTATGTTACTTTAGGACTTACCTGTGAATGTCTACATGAGTGAGTTTCTGTTGATTACACTTTCTATTTATCTGACATGTAGACTGTAGAATGTTTTTTTTTTCCCATTTCAAAGCCATATAGCCTAAAACTGCTTATGTTTGCATGTAAAGTCTAAGAGGATGTAGTGTTTAGATTAGCCTACATGTTACATTATATGCTACATTACAAAACAGCAACATTTAAGTTTTCTGATTATTTGATATTTAATTATATCCCCCAACACAAAATTAATGAAAATGTGACAATAAAAAAAAACAACCCAAAAAACAGTGAAGAATCTTACACATGGCCATCTCCTTACATACTAATGTTAGATGAATTGATTTTTGCATCTTTGTGTTTGTACAAAAGGAGAACATCAATCATCCTTGCAATGGTAATGAAACAAGAATACAGAAAACACGGGCTTCAAGCTTTCAACAGGCTAATGTTACAACATGTAACATTATTGTTAAAGATTAATTGATTTATGCATCTTTCTAGCAATGTCTGTGCTGCAGCCAGGGAATTGTGGTTTTCTCCGGTGTTTTTTCAGAGGCCTGAGCTGCTCAGTGGCCTCTAAGCAGCTCCTCTTGACTGGGGGTGTGTACGACAGGGCAAGAGGGCCAGTATATTGTCTGACATCCTCCAGAAAGTCCTCTAATCTCTCTATCACCCTGTCCATGTAGCTTTCGTCTTCCAGGTGGTAGATTGTGTCTGCCAATTCTTTTAATAAACTATCACACTTCTGGCGCTTCCATGCTTTTGCTCTGGAGGACGATTCTGGAGAGTGGCAGCCTCCAAGGGTTTGTTGCTCAGAGTCGGAGGGTTCGGTCACTGTAGAGTGGCAGCCTGCATATGATGGTGCAGAGGTATCTGAGCTGACAGTGGCGTGCCCCAGACACACCTCATCGAGCAAAAACAGAGGGTTCTCCCTGTACGCGAGGCACAGACTGTCCCAACTCCAGCCAGGCACCAGGTTGAACACTGCACAGAAGTGCTTACATGGGAGCAGGTTTTCCTGCCAGTCTTTACATGTACATGACGGCATCCGACTCTCTGATCCAAAGCACACGGTGCACTGCTGCGGTGCTGTCTGACTGCTGACCTTGAAGCTGTCCTCCCCTGCAGATGTCACCTGTCCCTCTGTGAATATCAGCGACTCCTGGTGCCTTGTCATGATGTGCTCAGCTATGATTCTGGGTTTGTCTCTGAGGTACGGCGGCACATTTTGGCTGTATACCTGGTAACTACTTGAACATTCGGCGTTCAATTCAATGTATCTGTGAGCAGATAAAGATTGCATTACTACATGATAGATTATGCGTGGTATGTCCATATGTACTTTATCAATGACTCATTTGTTAATTTGACTGTCAGCACACTGGATTGAAGCAATGTTATATGAATACATGTCAGAGTCCACATATAAATATCTTACAGTTTTTTAGTATTTATGCTTCATGAGACTTTTAAAAAAGTTATTATATGTTATTATTATTATTCATAGTAGTAGTAGTGGTAGTAGTAGTAGTAGTACTAGTTGGAGTATTGTTAGAATGTATTAAGTTATTGCTAGTATTTGGTACTAGAGGGTAGGAGGATTCAGTGTCATCACTTCAAATTCATTTATTCAACTGAACAACAAAGGAGCAGGGAGATGCGAGTAACATGTAACACTACATTCATGTTTTAAAATGTATTTATTTATTTTACTGTCTGGGTTGTTGGCTGTTTTTGTATTCTTACCTTTGATAAGATCTTGGCAGGAAATCCTGCACAATAACAGTGATGGTGTCACTGAGACTGCAGCTCCTGTAGCTCTTCAGGTACAAGTGTTTGAGTGTTTCATTTTGTCTCTCAACTCCATTATTTGCGTAGACAGCCACCCTCAGCTCCTCCTTCTTGAATGCATTAACCCATCTCTAGTTGAGGACATACAGTGTCACAAAATCACTTTACAATCATAAATAGATTTTACTGTCAACTTTTAAAGGTGCACTGGCCTAAAATGTTGCTTGAGGCTTTTTAGCATTTTGCTGTACAGGAACAAAAATGGCATCTTTGAAGCAGAAGTATGCACAAACCTGTGCTTGGCAAAGCCATGTGCTGGAGAGCCAGCTGCTCAGCCTCTCGTTTGACTGCCAGGCTGGGTGCTGTTTAAGCAGGAGGGTGGTGTTCTCAAATTCTTCAGCTGTCGCAGAGTCTGCAATGGCCCGGAGAATTTTCAAAACTTCCTCCTGGCACATCACTCCATGATCCTTTTTTCTTGTCCACTCTATCCACGCTTTCTCCCGGTGAAAATCGCAGAGAATCACTTTGGAATCTAAAACAGTAAAGGTACAGGATTTTCACTCTTGTTAGTATTAAACTGTTGATTTCCACTACAGAGTCACATTTCCCACTACATTTCATAGTACCTTAGTTTTGTTAAATATAATCACTGATTGTACCCTATACGACTTAACAGTGATGCAATGGTTATTTAGCATATTGTTATCGTCTGATCTGCTTGGCAAAAGACTTCTTGAAAAATAGAATTAAGAAATCAAAGGTTTAAAATATTTACCCGTGAACACCTCCTCGAGAGCCCCAATTTCTGCCTCACAGAAATCGACCATGAAGTGGGACGGGTTCCAGTCTGCGTTCCACTTTTTGAACACCTCCAACGCCTCTCTGATGTCTTCCTTCAATTCAGACTGTGTAACGAAGACTCCAGCCACAATGTAATTGACATTAGTCCTCACACAGAGGAAGAAGAGGGGCACTGAATACCTAAAAGACAAATTGAGTAGATTGGTACAACGCACCCTCCAGTGCACCAGTAACATTTTGAGGATGGATTCAATCACAAATAAACGACACATTATAATTTCGGCAGAACAGTCATGCGGGTTTGAAGAAAATGGTGAACGTATGAATGACCTCATGAAGGCACAATCACTGCATCACCTGCTTGTACGATACGCTGCGTCGAGCAAGCACAGTTGCTGCCCGTACAGCTCCAAAAGCCTCCTCTGCCATGGGGTCTGCAGACAGAGGAGCAGCTTCTCAGCGGTGCCGTCATCCCTCTCCTGACAGCGCCTGTACTCAACAGCACATCCCTCCTGCTGCCATGACTCCACCAGCTCCTGGGACACATGAAGGCCAAACACTATTTTAAAGTGCTGTATGTACTTGTTTTTATAAGTTTCTGTCATAAACTACACGTATGTAGTAGGTACACCTGTATTTCCATTCTTCTCACACATACATCAGTTATGTTATTATATGTCTGACTGGTCAAACAGCTTAAAAATGACTTTTCTTTGGTGATCAGAGACTTACACACAGCTCTGTGCATGATCTCCACATTAAGTTTGTTGTGTGTCTAGAAGAACAGCACCCGCAACACAGTCTTTACCTGTAAATTCAGCTGGTCAACACTGCTCTTCCTGGTCCCGGGCTTTAGGTTTACTTTGTCCATGATGTTGCGGACGTCCTCATCCAGAGGATTTAACCTCGGGGGCTCACACATTTCTGCTCCCTACGAGTTCAAGCAGATCAAACTGACATCACCAGCAATGTCTTCAACAAACAGGTAGCTGATGGATAAGCACAGCTTGTTGTGCTGCTTGCCGTGAAAGTCGGCAGCGCCAAACAACTGCATATAAAGTATTTACAATGAAATCCTATGGGAAGTGAAACCAGAACTTGTAAGGTCAAACCCAGCATAAGGCACAAACCTTTCCAACAACGGGGTGGCCTTTATGCTCCGTCACATGTGGGAAATAAGCAGCGAACATCTGCTCCGTTCCCACATGTGACGGGTCTCCTCTTAGCGCTTTTCTCACAGCTGCCGATTTTTCTCGCCTCTGATACGGGGTGTCCTCGTTTATCTAGAAACACAAAACTCAGAACTAGCACTCAATTCTATTCTACCTTTTGTCATTTAGTGTGAACATTGCAAATATGTCTACTACTAAAAATAACAGTGATAGTGTGAACAAAGGAGCTTAGAAAACTAAGGCCGGGTGTGCAGAATGCACAAGAATAGAGCTGAGCGATATGGTACAAAAAAAATCATATTGCGATTCATTTGACAAATTATTGAGATTTCAATATGATTCATCATTTTAGCGGGCATGATAATTTCTGTACCATAATTTTATTGCTCACAGAAAATCCTGTTAAAATGATATTAATGTGATTTTTTCTGATTTCTTTACTAAGCAAACATGTTTCCTGGTCCTGCAATTTGGATATTGCACCTGGTCATATTGCAATTTCAATATTTCGATTAATTGTTCAGCCCTATACAGGAATGTTGGAAACACAGTCTACCCCGGGACAAATGAGCAGCCCACATTAGATAGTATCTCACCTTATAATCAGGAAATCTACATATATGCACTGCGTATATGGCTGCAGGACAACCAGTTTTTTTTGTTGTCTGCATCATCTGCCTGGTCTCCGCATACACATGGTCTTCTTGATGCTTCGCCTGAAAGAAATCATTGTTAGACTGCATTTATAAGGTCAGTGATACCAGAACCAGAGCCTTCCTGCTGTGCTGAACAGGCTACACCTTTCGTGTTTGGGATAGTTGTCGACCAGGACAGGAGGAAAATGCAGGCAATGTCAATAACCCTTGATAATGTCAAAACAATGCATTTAGAAACAATCTGATAAATAGCCTGCATACTCAAATGTGGTTTCTTGGGACTAAACAGCTATGGTTCTGCACTTTTTAGATGTGAGTTCATCATTACACATGTAATGATACCCCCAACA
>OMLB01015085.1:0-18144 GCA_900302555.1 Myripristis jacobus
TAAACACCAGAGCATATGACTTCTGTCTCTTTTGAGGGCGAAATTGTCACACACACACACACACACACAATTGTGTCATACCAGAGAGATATACCAATCCCTCTTGCCACGGCTGAAAACGAAAAAACCCAGGAGCATCTTTTATTGGCGCACTGAGCTGTCCCCAGATAGTCTTTGTTGACACGGCACTCTGAGGAGAGTGTAGGTACAAACATCACACACTCAAACACACATACACACATCATGCCAACACATACCTGCGTGCACACACACATACATATACAGCTGAACATAGACAATTACACACAAAAATAAATCATCTTGGCACAAACCTCTACAGACACTAGTCAAACCTTTTAATGTTAATTGCTTTACATTTATATGCAAAGAGATCACAGTGGAATAATGGTGACAAATAGCGTCTTTCAGGAAAATACTGTGACAGTGTTTTGCCAATTACCTACCGTAAGCTTATCACTGTAGATTGTGCTACATGTATAATGCACCACCACACACACACCACACACACACACACAATGGCTAAAGCTGTAAGCTGGCTATCATGCTAGCCCATCAGTGGTGATAAGCTTTCACAAACACCATCACGCCAGCACACAAGTACACAAGCACAGACTCATGCAGTCACACACGCAGCCACACCTGAGGGGGTTCATTCAGCCGTTGCTATTTTTGGCGATGAATGAATCCCATCTTTGAAAACTCACATTATTCAGTCAAAGCCAAAAACATTTGGATCGAGAGAACATTGGTGAATGCCGGTGGATGCCTGGGTATGTAAATGCATGTCCTTACACACACCCACACACACCTGCACGAACATCCACACATCCGCAGAGTACCAGAGCCATAGGCAGAGCTGTCCACATGACAAACGAGGCTCTGAACCCAAGTCTATTCAAAAAGGTCTGAGAGAGGGAAACCCCATCACTTCTATTCCTTCCTCCACCTGCTCCTTTCTCCTTTGTCCCTCCACATCCTCTCTCCCTCTTTCATCCTCTCTCTCTCCCTCTCTCTCTCTCTCTCTGGCAAAAAACTGCAAATGAAAAATATTACTCCATCCAACTCCACAAATCAAATGTGTCACATCTAATTGAGCTCCCCATTATCAGTTTGGACCGACGCTGGCTTACATAACGCATGTAGATCTTCTCATTACAGTAATGAGGCCAGGGCGGCTTTGACTACAACTAGTAAGGGATTTAGTAAGGGAGTCCTCGGGATGTTAGGAATTCATGCAAGCGACAAGACTATAAGAGCAGCTCTCCCTCTTCATTGCCAAACCAAGACTTAACTTGATCAGACTCTGCGTCATGTTCCATCGTCTCTGACACAGGCCTGTTTCATGGAGGGGGGGCAGACCTACAGGGCCTTGCATTAAACAGAAGGCTTAAATGTCATGTTACTGAATTGACTTCTGTAAAATTCATCACTGGATTTCTTGCGCAGGAATGGGTATGGGTGTTAATGGCCCAGAAATGTCACTCATGCAGAGTCTATCCACGTACAGAGCATTCATGGGGCCCAAGAAAATATGGCCTGGTGGAGAGGGGGCTACTTCTTCAAACTGAGCCCATAAACACAATACCGAGATCACATCTCAGCTGCTGTTTAGCTTATCTGTCTGCGGAACTGAATGGAGAAATGTGCATTATATATCTGTAAGTGTGACAATTGTGTGTGTGTGTGGTAGGAATTGCTGTTGGGTGCTTAGCAGCAATAGTCTTTGCTCCATTATCACTGTATTTTACCTTCAGTGAATATGGAAATGAGTACACAGCTGAAATGTGAATGAAAAACACTTGCACATCTGTTTACTGGCTTCTGCTTCACTTTTCCTTGTAAGTCGAGTTAAAATTGGAAAGCACTCGCTGGAAAAACACTGCCATTGTGAGAGACTCCATCTTTCAGACATGCTAAGAGCATTTGGTTTGTGAGTACATGCATAGGTAGGCTTTTAGTTCCCTGAAAACAGCTTTGGAAATGAAGCTGTGTGGATTCTTTCATGTCAGCTCAAGAGATTTGCCTCCACAAAGTGAATGGTAATAGCATAAAATTATTAGCACACTGAACAAGAAATAAGGTATTTAAGAAATCTGACCTGCATGGGTTTTGCATGAAATAATACAGGCACAGGAATCCTAATATGACTATGCTTTAACACCAACAGAAACAATGAATGTCATAGAATTTCATTTCACTCCCAACTGAATTATTAAACATAGTGGAGCTTTGTCGCAAGGCTACTATTTAAGATGAACTTCTTTCTCAGTTTCTTTTATGACTTCCTTCAGGTTATGTTTATGGTTATGTTTGCTCCAAAATGTCTGAATGGATGTCAATGATACAGCGCTGGAGAAGTGACAACTGACAAGCTCTGGTTCCAAAAAAAATAAATAAATCAGTGCTGTACAATTTCTTTTTTTTTTGTCACTTTAGCAATTGCATTCCAAATTAGTAGCGCTGCAAAATTCTCCTCTTCACTTCTCAGTCTGACTGAACTCAACATCACTCTCTCAATACAATCCTTGTTCAAACACTGCCATGTTGTATATTATGAGCTGTCAAATTTGTGTGTATGTACATCTGTCTCTTTAAATATCTATGCACTGTACATGTGTGTGTCCATGCGTGTATGTGTGTACATATGTGTGCTTGTATGTGCATTAATGTGTGAAATCCTATGCACGTGTGATTGATCACAGGCTGTCTATGGGATGGGGAGTAAAGACACATACGTGCCAGGATTATGGAAACGGGGTGAAACTAGATGAAAGAGAGCATGAAAAGAGAATAGAGAATCACTGGGCTTGGAGAGAGAGAGGGAGAGAGAAGGCTGTAAAGTCTAGTTGACAATAGAAATTCAGAGCAGCACACCATCTGTGACTCAGGGCCCTTTTGGTAGAAACTCAAAGTGAGGGAGAGGAGAGAGATAGAGGGAGAGTCAATGCTCGTGTCTACCGGAGCAGAAAGGTCAAGTGTTGGAAAGAACAAAGGACAAGACTGAGAGAGATTACAAGTCACGACATGACAAAAATGGAGATGTACCAGGAATGGGTGGCAATTGTTGGGTGGCATTTTTTTTCTTCAAATTGGTCCACCTCTCAGCACTGCATTTCACAGTAACATCTTTGTCTCAAAAGGAAGTTAGGACTATCAGAGATATTGTCAATATATAGACAATAGAAACATGGTTAGCTCGTGAACGACTTCAACACTATTAGCAGAATAGCTATTTGTGACTATATCTTGCAGTTATGAGCCCATTCTGTTGTTTGGTGGAGTATTTTTCTTAATCCTGAAGGTATGCGGACAAACACAGGCAGTGTGACATCTACTTGAAATATTTCAGGCTGCTGCAGTAAAGGCTGATAGCTGAAAATGTTCAGCTATCTAAAACATTACTAATAAATGTCAGGTTTTGGAGTCAGTCTTTCAAAATCAAAGATCAGCAGCTTCTTTTTGGAGCCTCAAAGGGCTTTCTGAGAAGTGTGAGAAAACTGTACCTGACAGTGAAAAAGACAAAGTAAAATCAGAGAGAAAAGGCAAATTACTGCATTTCATAACAAAATAACCACTGGAATTTGTGGAACACCATAAATTGATGACTTCTAACAGAGTAAGAGGATCTCAGAGTTTTCCTTTCAGTGTACATTTTGTTTAAATCCACATTAATTCATTTGTACGTGTATAAAGGCACTGTGGATGAAATCCCCTCTACATTTTGGATTGGATTTTGATTAAAATCAAGAAGATTCCACTGCACAATGATAATGTCATCTTGATGGATTACATATAAGCACTGCAGTCCTTAAACCCACATGCACACACACATGCACACACACACACACACACACACACACACATAAAAATTAAAGTAATGAGTTTGGCAGCAATTTTCTTGTCTGCTTTTTAAAAAAAAGGTGTGAAAGAACTGAGCCAGGAAATATGGTGGAGCAGCAAGCGGAGTGAAAAAAAAAAGGAGGTGCACTGCTTATTCACTCATGCTCGGCAGTAACACACCGATGAGCTATCTTTGATCACACGTCTTCCATTAAGACTCATTAATCTGCCATCCCATAAAATACACCTTATCCTCACCACGTAAAACACGCCTCCTACTTTATCCCCTGAGCTTCACACACTTTTGCTGTCTCACACGCTGCTCACACACACACACACACACTCGCACGCACGCACGCACACATGCACACACACAAAGAAATACAACCCAGTCTAATCCTTACTTCCTGAGCTGTGGCAGGTGGAGGGGGTGTTATATGGGCACCCAAGGCCCTCTTTATGTCCGTTAAGCGAGATTTACACCTTCTTCTACACCCACTGTCCTCCAGGCATCCTGCTGTCCATCTTTATCCTCTTCTCGCCCCCTCCGTGTCTTTCCTCATTGATGCCGAACTCCTCCCATCTGCCCTCCTAATCTATTCTCTCATTTTTTCCTGTCTCCTAAAACTTTTTACGACACACATTCTGTCAAAGTCCCCTCCTTAATTGTTACCTTACTGCCTGTGTGTTGTGGATGTGCAACAGTACTGTAAAGGAATAAAGGAAAGATAGTACACTAATCCTAACGCAAAACGTGCAAGCTTTTGGGGATTGCAATTTCTCTAATAAGGTGTTGAAAAGCATTTAATCTCAGAGCAACAAATCAGTGCAAGGACCGCAACTTTGCTTTTTGCAAAAAGCAATCATTTATCTCCAAATGGAGTCATGCCGGATCAAGTGCTCTAATGGGACAAATTCTGATCCTCTTCTAAAGCTAAATGGCTCTCTCACCCTCTTCTTCATTCTCTCTTTCTCCCTGTTTCTCTCTCTCTAACTCACACGCACACACACACACACACACACACACACACACACACACATTTCATGCATTAAACACAGAATTTAACCTCCTCCCACAGAGAGCGATCTCTGTCTCTACCTGGCAAGCTCTCACCCACATGCAGGGCCACCAATTTACTCTCTGACATGATGCTAACTGCAGAGGGCACCAGCATTGTGGGCTCCACCACACAGAGGGCACCTTGAAAGCCAAGTTCACTTGTTCACATTTTACACACACTCATAAAATCAACCGCTTGCAGGAGCATCTGGCTACCATCTCAAGATTAGTTTCAGTGGATTCTGTTTGCAAATGACAGTACTTTCATAAATAAAAGCTGTAGGTGTGTAGTCATAGCAACCTAACACATTGCTGAGAGAGGATACCTTTGTTTATTTGGCACCAATATTTCTCTGTCTATTTGTTCTGAATTTGTTCTGAAAGTGTTCTTGCATATGGAGATTTTGATTGGTATATTTAGCTTGCAACAGTCCTCCTTTAGGAAATCAAATGCATGTGTGTGTGTGTGTGAATGCATTAACAAATACCTCAGTCAGAGCAATAAACATATTGCCTGCAAATGATGGCCCCTTTAATACCACCTGCAATGGTGAGCGATGTTGACACTAAAATTGATGGCGGCTTTAATCGGACTCAAGTCCCCATCTGCCTGTGACACTGAAGTCTTCATTTGCCTTTTAATTGCAATCAATAAAGCATCATGTGAGCATATTCTCAAGGCAGTGTCCATTATCATTCACTGGCTATATGGCTAATGGAGCTCATAATTCCCAACTGGATACAGTTACACAAGTCAACGTAAATGATGTATATATCCACTTAAGTGTTTTATAGTGGCATGTTAATTGGCAGTTTTTAGTTACTGAATAACTCACGGTGGATGTATAAATTGTTCAAAATCCAAATTGACAGGGTTGTTTAAATACTTATCATCTTATCACTTATAATGTATGCACCTGCAGTGTCATTTCAGTTATTAAGTTAACTGGGTGATACATGTGCCGGTGAATTGATTTTTTTGTTTTTATTATCTTTATTATATGTATTTTAAAGTAAATCCTGTGTGCAAATCAAATCCCCCTCCTCAGAAAACTAAAGTTTTGAATGGAACTGCATTGAAATGAGTCACTGTTGTCTCAAAAGCCAGTCATGGTCTAATAACTGAATGCAAAAAGCATGTTTGCCATGTGAATGGGCACAGAAAAAAAAAGATCTCAGGCAGACCATGAGATGAGCAGATGCTGTTTCTTTTATCTTTTTTTTTTCCTCCTAGATGCTCATCCTTTGGCACAGAAATGATCGTAGTCAGTCATTTGTGAATTGTATTGTGTAACTCTGTGGCTTTGCAAACAGGCGCATTATGCATTTTTCTCTATTGGCCATCTGCACCTCCACCACGCTGGATAAAGCCAACTGATACCCCCTGGCAGAGAGGAGACGGGCAGCAGGTGCAGCGTGACGTTCATCTTTGGTGATCATCTCATCTAAAGCGGCTGGGTGGCCAGGGGGTTAGAGAGACCACCTTTCAACCAAACGAATTGGGTTCAAGCCCCATGTAGGCAAGCAGCAAGCATTGGCCCTGCTGAAGTGCCCTTGAGCAAGACACAGAATTCCTCCTGCTACAAGGATGCTGATCCTGATCTCTGCCCCACCAGGAGTGATGAAATCCAGCAGAGATTTTCAATACAGCAATTCAAGAATGACACTGTTATCCAGCTCCAGTTTCATTTAATTTAACTTGCTGCCCAAACATCTTAAAATGATGTCAAACAATGATATTTGCGATATGAAAACCGCAAATATGTTATATAACTTCAAAGGGGAACAAGACTAACTTGGCAGTGGACCATGCTAAGTGGACACATATGTTTCACTGGAGATAGAGCTTGGTCTGGCTGACAAGCACATGGGACAGATGCCACTGTACCTCACAACTTCAGATCAAAGTGTTTGTGTGTGTGTGTGTGTGTCTACCCTTGTGTAAACGAGTTCATCCCCTTTGCTTTATTGAAGAGGGGGTCCCTAGAGCACCTGTATGGACATGCTGGAGGGGTAATTGGGCATGAAACACACACACACCACACACACACACACACACACACACACACACACATACACTGAGCTCCTAACCATGCTTCTTTCAGTGGCAACAGTCCAGTGGGTGTAGAGCTGACAGATGATGCCCCAGCTCTCTTACCAGATAGTCCAGTCTTCAGTTTCACACCAGATCTGGAGATCACGTTTCCAAAGTCATAAGGCTTCATGGATAAAACATTACATTGCAATTAAAAAACTGTACACAAAAATATGGAAACCTCATTGACTGATATGATCATCACAAAACTTTGTGCACCACCTGTTTAAACAGAGATTTGTGCAGGCATGAATGATATAGTTTATTATCCACACAGCAGTTATCCATAAATGACTGTTTAAACACTCTGTATGAGTTTGTTTAACATTCAGTTTGGCATGCTATTCATTCAGCTTTGTCACAAAATAAAATGTCAAAGAATTTGGTGAATCAGAGGACACTCTCGCACTTCTTCTATATCGTGTGCTGCTGAAATGCTGATCATCAAGTATCATCAGAATATTGAAATATTTGATGACTGTGTTAGTATTGATCTCAAATTAGACTAATGCTCTGGCCCTCTTGTTGACTTGGACTCTCCTGGAACTGACTGAGGTGATTTTGATGTCAAACCTGTAAAAATACACTCATTGCCATTGATCCAGTCCAGTTGTGAGAGGTTGCTGTCGTTTTTTACATCCTCTCACCCATGTTGACCGCAGAGCAAACATTTCCCAGCACCCCTAGAATCCCTCTCAAACATACTATTTCTGCACCTTGAAGTTACTAGCAGTGTTCTCCAGGGCCGATGAAGGGATGCCTCTTTGAATGACTAAGACAGCGAATGAACTGATGATCTGAATTTGCCTCTTTGTTCAAGGCTGTCTAGTTAAAAGAATAAATAGCACTGCGTACACATGCAACCCTCAGTCTTCCAGTTATTCATTCATGTCCTGTTTGTGGTTGCCAAGCGGAGGATAGCCTACTTTTTATGGCAAACGACCACATCAGATCACTTGAAATGTTTTGGCAGGCACCAGGCAGAACATTTTGTCCATGTTTGACTGTGTGTCAGAAATAGAAGGAGACCACTGACCTGGCTGCATTTTTAAATAGCTGAGCAATGCAAAAATAATCATGTGTGTAGTATACATACATAATGAGAGCGATGAATGCCAGATTAGTAGGCTCAGAAGGAGTTTTATGTTGGTTAAAGATCATTGTCTGTCCCTTTGCATGTCTTTAGTGACTGTCCATCACAATAACCAACTATACACCACCATTTTCCTCTAAAATTTCTACTACTCCTACTGTCTGTCCCTCTACAGCTTCCTTGAATATGCATTTGTCTTTGCCTCCACCTTATTCTTGCTATGGTCCAGTTGCAGTAATGATTTCCTTCCTTACCCTTACTTCCCATCCCTGTTTGCCAAGACCGTTCACAGTGTTTGCCGCAACCAGAGGTAGGTCAGGTTGTATCTGATCAAACCCTGGATCCCTGTACCAATGTACAAGTTGTGTGTAAGGCTCGGCACAGGAGCACAGGAGCTGCAAGTGTACTGTCCCTGTACCTTTTTACATCAGCTCTCCACATTCTGCAGTGGGGAAAAAATGAATATAAAATCTAAAAAAAAAATAAAATAACACTGGAACTTGTTAGTAGCTCCAGTTTCTCTTTGCCAGTCCTGGACAGAGGAGCTGCATATTCTCTCAAATTTCAGATGGTACACTTGTGCACCACTCCAACAAGCCCAGTCATTTTGGGCATAATTATGTGATTCTGACCACATTCACACTCCGCTGAGTCCACTTCTACATGGAGCATGAACCAGGTGTAATACTGTAAACAGACTGTCACTGTCTCTCTCATTTTATCCCTCTGTCCTCCACACTTCCCTTTCCCGTAGTCTCTCATCATATCTGTATCCATCCAACCCTCCCACTAACCCACCCACACACTGATTTGGTATGTCATTATTTCCAGTGATAATCCAGTGAGGAAAAACACTAGTTTATTTTCACCATTAAGCTGCCTTACAAATGACCAGACCCACTTAACTGGGCTATTAACTGTTAATTGAGTGTTAATTATCATTAAAATCACTGGCCCAAACAAATGTCTTGACTGATGAGCCATGACAACAACTGAGGCAACCTTGGTGATCCTCATCTTCAATTCTTCTTTTCCCACCATCCTCAGTTTATCATACTTTGCTCTTGTGGAGATTATTTAATTGAGAATCCCTAATGAGGCTGGAGATCATTGCAGCATTTTGTTGTAAGCCTTTCGGTTTCATTACCCCTCACTTTGAATTTTACATTTTTGTAAAAAGCAACCGTGTAAACCAATGTTCCTGAAACCTGCTATCTTATGTGGGCATCATTAAAGGCCAAAAATCCAGACGGACAGATAAGCAAAGGGTCTGTCGGGCAACAGCCGCAAATACACGCTGGACCTTCGATGCCCATTTATGAGAGATTTGTGTTTTCCTCACCTCTCTAACCCCAGAGAGACAACCGTCACACCCTCTGCCACCCTGCTCTTGCCTTCCAAGCGGATTGAAGGTTATTAAGTGTCTCTGTGGAGCACCATGCCAAATTAAACATCCCCTCTATATCTGTATCACTTCCCTCTGCATTTCTGCTTGACGTCTTGAGGTCTTTTTTCTCACTAATTCTTCCTTCATGCTTCCCCTTCCTCTCCGTGTGTCTGACTGCTGGTTGCTTTTTTTCTCCTGCAAATCCCCTGTTTTAGTTGACTACCCTCCACTGCCTACAGTCAACCAAAACAAGGTCATTTTGTGTCAATTGTGTAAAGTATTTCATGTCTAGTGGAGCCAGGGTTTAAGAGCAAGGGACATCTAGTATATGTGGAATTTAGCCTCATAAATATAAAACTGATATCACAGCAGTAGTTTATATAATAGTGTTTATGTAACCTTTACCGCTTCAACCCTGCCAGTCTCATCAGTGGGTCTGTTATTGCTGGATAGTCAAGCTTTTTTCAATCCCCCAGAACTTCATTTTAAATTGTAGTGGAGATCCCAAGATTGCATAAAATACCAAATTACGTCATGCTGAATCACAGGGAAATGTGTATAAAATTATGCACAAGACACGCAGATATTTTCTATTTGATGTAATGTTGCAACATTAAACCATGGTATCTTGGGTCTGAATATTTCACACAACATAAACCTGATGTACAGTGGCTTCCTTGAATGATTGCAACCAACAGATACAGAATATGTTTGTGACAATTGTACAATATGAGCAAAAAGAACGAAACCATGTAGAGCCACTGTGCACACCTTGGGGAAAATGTTTTTTTTCTAACTTTGATGCTGCTTGAGGGGAAATTTATGGGGAAAACAAGATTCAAGGGGTTAATTTAGTTTGTTTTTTGTTTTGTTTTGTTGTTTGCAGTGATCAAACAGAGTGGCACAGAGTAATTTATATACAGTAAAATACTAAAAGGATGAGAGAAACAAGTCCAATTAAACAACCAAGTGAATCATGTGGGCTCTCTGTCAATGTCACCCAGTGGACGGTCTGACCGATATAATGGCCCCAGAATCTCAGAGAGAGAATAAGCACCGGTCAGGGGGGATAATTGGCCACCTCCTACTGTGAAATATCATTACATTTGTCCACAGACAGATCAATGCACACCCATTTATCAAACTGATCAAGTGTATGTGTGTGTGTGTGTGTTGTGAGTACATTTAATTGTAAACTTGACCAATAACATAAACTCTAAATCACCAACTGTCCACCCACAGCAGTCCTGTGGTGTTGTGTAAGATGATCGATGACCAGCACAACTCCAAGTAGGTTTTTAATCTCAAGAGAAATCAGAAAGATCGATAAACAACTGGCCAAAGAACAAAGAAGATGATGATGAAGATGATCTTTATAAAGTGTCATGCAACAAAACCATCAGCTCCTACCATCATAAGGCAGATCAAGCTACATATGCTGACATATATGCATGCATTGGCTAAGCCACTGCAGAAAAACACTGCCAAAAATCACTCACTCTTCATAAAATGACTTGCCTCCCTCAACAAGTTCCATTATTCAAGCACATATTTACAAAATTTATTTAAAATATATTTAGAAAGTTTACCTCACTTTTTTCCATAAACATGTCCTCTCTGTACTCTGCAGAGGAGGGAAGACATGGACAGTCTCTTTTTTCTTTTTCAATAAGACTAAGGGACACAAAGTGTTGCCAAATTCATCAAGTTTAAAATTCTACTTTTAGTAGTTGTGATAGTAGGGGTATTGACATAAGGTCACCTATGGGCTTGAGATCAATTAAAGGTTAAGATAAGCTTTAGGTTCATAATAAATCATTTCTGGTGAAAAATATTGATAAATTCCTGTAGAATAGGGTGACTAATAGCCAAAGGGTGAGCCTGAGGGCAGGGTCAGGCTTCATGTGGAAATGGATCCACCAGGGCATGCTTGATATTTGGTAATTGGGATAAAATTCCGCCTTCACTCTGTGTCCAGTTGTTTTGCAGATCAGTAACCAGGTAAAGTAGAGGAACTGAAAAGATCGACTGATTCTGGAGGGTGTTTTCTCACAGATGCGCTTTCCTATTAAAACACTAAAGGATTCAAGTTTTAAGGTACACTATCCTCATGAGAACCATGAATACAAAGGAGCTCAGGCACTGTATCAGTGTTCATATGGAGCTTACACATGCCTCCACACACACAGCAAGAATAAGAGAAAGCACCACATCTGACAGAAGCTGCCTCATAAATGGGGGCTTCTAGCTGTCTAGTAAAATAGAGCATGAAAACTAACATGTTTTGCCTCTCATCTCTCCATTCTTTGTAGATAAATGACAGTGCTTTGGATAAGCCTAAGACAGGAGGACAAAATATCGGGACAGTGGTTTTAATGAGCCCATGAAACTTGCTTCCAGTTCAAGTGAAATTATGAAAGCACCAAAGCAGGGTTACAAACTATTCACACAACAGTAGCGATAAAAAAGATGGAGTGCTCTGATTTAGGTTGTGTTGTGCTGCAACAGTGTAAACCTCAGTTTGCCTGGGCAGACAGTACAGAGAAATGAATCCAGCCAGCGCAGACTGCAGCAATGAGTCTGCCAAGAAGACTGAATGCAACACATTACAAGCAAATCAACTGGCCTGGTGGTTCCTTCGCCGTATGTGCATGCCATAACATGCTTTGCTACCCCTAGGAAACACGGGTATTAACATGAATGTCATGTAGGATTCGACTCTGCATCTCATACACACAAAAACATGGAGACACAGGCTTACATAGATATTCCTGGAGAGCGATGAGTCAATCTGAGCCTACAGTCTCTCCTCCCACAGCTCCTGCATGCTCTAATCTGCAGACGAATTTGTGAGAGATCGACATGCAGGCACCATGGAGGTTTGCCTGTCCAAACATAAATCAAACCATTGGATAACACCATGTGAGGAGTTTTTGAAGCCAACAGGGGAAACACAATGTAATACTACAAGTTTTCACTGTCTGACATTGTTATGGCACCTTCTCAGATACCAGCCGTGGAGGGTTATAGTATGTATTTAATCAACTGTAACAGGTGCTGCAAAGGTGTAATAATAAATAAAAGGGTGACAAAGCAATGGCTTTCAGTTTTTGGCTGCCCTAAGGCAAACCCACACCAAACTAAAAATATATTACATTTGCAGAAAAGCATTAATTTTTTTATGTTTTTTTCCACCTGACTCTCATGCAACTTGTATCAGTTTAATACTTACCACAAATTTAGGTCAGGAGATTTAAACTTAAAAAGGTGACTCAACACTGTTCTGGTGGGTAAACTGAATTTACGTGGGTCCACCCTCCACTACATTACTGCTTCTGATTTAACTCTTGCAAACACCAGTTTTAGCAAGCAGTCATCAGGATATCAAATGTCCATTAGTGAACTGAGACAGGAGATGTGTGTCTGTGTGTGTGCATCTGTCTGGCCATCTTTCCTCATGCGTGTATGCCACATGCATGGCTTCATGGCTGTTCTCTTTCTCTGGCAAGCCTGGCACAGTGCCTAATGTCTGACACACAAAAGAAGAAAGAGGCACGAGCTGTTACATTATTAAGCACACACTTGGCTGTAGCCTCCATCAACACATGCAAAGTCTTTTGTGCACTTGTTTGTGTTTGCAACTAAGTCACTTACCCCTGAGGTTTAGAGCTCTCCAGTATTAACTACTGGCTTCCCTTCTCACTCTCTCACTCTCTCTCACTCTCTCACTCACTCTCTCTCTCTCTCTCTTCAGCTCTGTATCTATCAAAACATTCCCTTCATTGGAGAGGTTTTTGAGTCTGTTCCCTCTTCCTTCTTCACTCATCTCTTCCACTCTTTGCACAAGCACCAGTGCACACTCATTTACCCAAATGCACATGAGCTCACTCACTCCTAAAGACACACAAAGGTCTTTCACAGTGCCAAACTTCCAGACTTATCACATCCTCTGCATTATACATGAAGCCAAATAAGAGTACATGAAAAAATCATGAACAGGGGCCATATTCACAAAGCGATCTGAGGCTAAAAGGTGGTCCTAATTGGCCAATTTAAGAGTAAATTCTAAAAGTAATGTGCATGCCACCCATGACTTTAAAAGCCTCTCTAAAAGCAATTCTCCAAGCATTGAAGCAGAAAAAAACATCTCCCAGAAGAGGTAGAGAGGAGTCTAGCGAGGATAAAACAATTCCTTAGCATGACATTTAAAAAGTTGGCTACAGCTGCTTAGCAGTAAACATTTTCATCCATCACAGTGCCTGTTACTCCTCAACCAAATATCAGTCATGAAACCTAGAAATGTCACACTTCTCCCAGGCTCTCCACATCAAAGCTAACAAACAAGGGTCATATTTTTTCAGAATTGACAACTCTTAATTCAGTTATGTCAGTGTATTTGCGAAAGTCATGAGATTTGAAGATTGATAAGCATTGGGAAGTATTGAGAGTTTGGTAAAACTGATCATCTAGATTAGTTCAGCGATATTTTAATTCAACTATCATGAAATCAGGTGAAACACTGATGTCAACATTTTTATCTTTTACCTAAAAATTCCTTTACACTGTCTTGAATAGTTTATTAGAGGGAACTGCACCTCAGTCCTAGGTCCGGGGGAACGTTTTTTGCTTCTGTACTGAAACAGGAAGCGGAAAGTATTTTTAGTAGTAAAATAAAATGCTGGATGAATAGGTACAGGGAGCATGTTAGAAGAGGATGTTGTTTAACTCTGGATCCTTGCTGCAAAAAGGCTTAATGTCAGAGGGAAGAGCTTTACAAGCTGATGTCTGGATCAAATTCTGTCTTCAAGGAGCAGTAAGACAGTATGTGAATCAATGGGAAATGCTGTTTTTTTTTTTTGTTGTTTTTTTGTTTTGTTTTTTTAACTGACTTCAAGTGAATGCTTTACATTGCAGGCTTAGTGCAGAATGATTTCCTGGAGGAGGTAACCTACTATATTTGGAATAGCCGCCCAGGTGCACAGCGTGTGTGCATGAATGCAGATGCAACATGAGGAAAATGCAAATCAAATATTTGTACTGGCAATCAAAGGCATCCTGAATTGAATTTGCTCAGGTAACTGTAAAGTGTTTGAGATTTACTCTGTCCAACAACTTGCAAATAGTGAGTTTGGAGGCTATCTGTGTGAAATATCAGTCATATTATTTCCTTTAAATCTATGGTCCATAATATCCCCCCATGACAACACTAGCACTCATGGGCTGAATTTTAACAGTGTTTATTTGCGTATCATTTTCTAGTAATTGATTTTTATTGCTTCATCAAACTTGTTAACACAGTCCCACATGCTGCCGCTCAGTGTTGAGGTTCTCCAACTGTTCTCTTATTATTCTTTATATATCTGACTCCATCTGTGAGTGTGTGTGTGTGTGTGTGTGTGTGTGTGTGTGATCTGATTGTCTCCTTCCCTCTGATCCCATTCAGTGTGAATAAAAGTGCAATATCACAGATTCTTCCCAGTGGTGTTTACTAAGGAACATGAAACATCCACAGGGATTTGATTACAGCAAATTACATTCATAATTACCCTAAACACTTTAATAATACAGTTGATTAATGAATATTAGAGAGTGCACAGGGGAATATTGTTGATCACACACTGAGCAGAGGATATGAGCCAGGATCCACTGCTGTAGACGATGAATATACTAAGAGGGCCAGTGCTGTGAAGATGTGTGGTACCACAATTTTCAAGGGACTAAACACCTACTGATATATATTTCTTCTCAGCACTTGGTGATTCTGTTTATTTCTTTGGTGATTTGCTGCAAGATCAAATTGAAATCAGCCCAAAGTATACTTCCTCAGCCCGGCTGGTCCCATCCGTGGGCTTGTCATTAGAAATCTATGCTGCACAGCCAAGCTTTCTTCAAGCCCACAGAATTTTATTTGAAATTCTAGTGGAGATCCCAAGGTTTCAAAAGATGCCAAATATGCCCTGCTGAATTACAGGGAAATCTGTATAAAATGATTCACAAAAGATATTTTTCTTTTAATATAATGGTGCAGCATCAGAACAATGAGAACCTGGGTCTGAATATTTCATTTAACATAAAAGTGATGTAACTTCAATAAAACCTTGCAACAAGCACATACGGAAAATATATGTTGCACAATATGGACAAACGTGATTATTTTCAAACTTTGAACCCACTTAAGGAGAAATTTAAGGAAAAATCAGAGTTAAAAAGTGCAGAAGATCAATCACATTAATAACAACTGGAGTTTGACCCCTGACCTTTGACTTTATGTGAATTGCAAGCCCTAGTTATCTATTAGGCTCTTTAAAATGGAGTGGAAAAAATCCATGACAGACCACCCATTCTGCTTTTTATGAAAAATTTGCCATTTCAAATCCATTGTATGTGAATATAT
The DNA here is from genome assembly GCA_900302555.1 of Myripristis jacobus. Taxonomy (NCBI): domain Eukaryota; kingdom Metazoa; phylum Chordata; class Actinopteri; order Holocentriformes; family Holocentridae; genus Myripristis; species Myripristis jacobus. Next base: position 15,891 of record OMLB01015085.1, read on the forward strand.
TACAAGCACAAAAACCCACACACACATTCAAACAGTACCACTCTGCCATGTTCTGCAGCTCTCTAACCTCCGGCTGAGAAGCCCTTCATACATTATTCCGTGTCCATTCTCCATGTCTGCTCGCTGGAACACTGAACTCTAATAGCAGCCAGAGGCTCAGCCCGCTCTCCGCAGCAGCAACTCTACAACCACCCCGCCCAGCACACTGCAGCCAACTGCAGGGCACAGGCTGCACCCGCCGAGAAAAAGCCACAAAATGGATTCCAGAGCAATAACCATGCATGGGGCAACATGCTAAGCAACCTCCAGGATATGCACAGGTAGAGCTGAGTGATGAACCAAGTCAAATTACACTATCAGTTTCATTTCCTTGCCTGAGGCAAACTCTGAGTAATGGTTTCATTTGAGAAATATTTTTTTTCCTTTATGAAGATATAAATTGTTTCAGTCCTTAGGATAGTCTTCTACAGCCCATTCTTTCTTAAATTCTCTCTTTGCTAATATTGCTACTGACAAAGGCATGGTCTACTTCCCTTCTTTGCACATTTGAGTGTGTATGTGTATATAAATGTGTGTGTATGTGCGTGCATGCATTTTTGTATGTGCGTGCATGTGTGCGTGTGTGTGGTATTTTGATTAATCTGTGAAGTGTGCAAAAATAATGGAGGGAAATTGTAGAGTTGAGGTTGATTATTACAATTCACTCTCTTTGGCATACACTGAAAAATAACCCAATTATTTTCCAAGGTTACTACTGGCATTCACTTTCTTTTTAATCACAGCCCCAGAGTGAAAAGAGCCCCGCTTCATCCCTGAGTAGCAATCCACATTCCCTGTTTAAGAAGTGCACAGAGAGGCTGTGTAAGTTCAATAATTCAATACTATTTCAAAATTCTCTAATGAAAGGCAAATCTTGATTCGATGTTGGCTGGAATATTCATAGTTCGGACAGACTTCCCTGGCATACTGCTCTATTTAATATGCTTATTGTATTTCCCGTGATTGCTTGTGTAGACAAAGGTTTCAAACGCCGGTGGGAGCTGAGTGAAAGGAGCTCTTCGTGGATGAGATTGCAAGTCTTGCTTCAGCACCAAGGACAGAGACCTGCAGAGGTCAGATGGAGCTCGCCTGTTTTGCTCACCCCTTTTTTTGATTTGGTTGTTATCTTGTTAAGTGCCTTTAAACTCCATTGAGCTTACACGGGGCTGTGTACCAGGGCAGCGGTTTTTGTTGTTGTATTTTTAGGGGCGGGGAGACAAGCCAAGGATTCCTGAGAAGTTACTATGTTAAATGAGAATGACACTAATTAATGGCTGCTGTAATGGCTGTATATGCAATAAGCACTTCAACAGTCAACAAGCTTTCAAGGTGAAACTGTTAAAGTAATGTTTTTCTACCAGCACAACACAAGTTGACAGCATCACGATGTCTGAGCATTAAGACACCTTGTACCTGTCATTCTGAACACTGTCCCCATCTGGGTGAGCATGTTTTCCATTTTTATCCGAGACCTTATTCCTCAAGCATAATAAAATGAAGCTCAGCTACATTGTGACTAATGTCACGAGGAAGATAAGCCAGTCTTAGCTCTCCCTCATTATGCAGAAACACAGGTTCCCTGTTGTATTGGGTCTGACCTAAGTTACTAGTGTCAAAACAGAAAAATAACCTTTAATAAGACTTAACTGGACTTTGGGGATTCTTGTCTCTGAGTATGTGACATAATGAGAGGGAAAAAGAATGCTTGGATGAGTGGGTATGTGTTTGTGTTCTTGCACATAGGTGGAAGGATTGTGCATATGTATGCATGTATGTGCACATATTCAGTGTACAGCAGAGGATAAGGCTGCCCCAGTAATGATCATTACTTTATTATCCAAGCTGGGCTCAACAGCTCTTCTGAGACCAGTGAGAATGAGCCCAGATACAAAGAAAAGTAAGGCAAGCAAGGTTTCAAGAGAGCTAAGGAGGACTGACACTACTTTCACTAAGCCTGCTGCCTCTCAGCAGTGGAGCTGCGTGGTGTTCCCAGCACAAGACGTACACGACTTGTGAATACATCAGTCCACTCATTTTAGGCTTTTAGAGTCATTTGCCACCCACACATTCACATAAACACACATTTTACATAAACCCACATCCAAACATTTTAAAAAGAAAAGAACTTCTCTACACTTGTGCCTACAAGCACACAAAAATACACACGCTCATGAACACACCTGTCAGCTGTTAGTTAATATGTGAAGCCATAGAG
>OMLB01015086.1:4941-26307 GCA_900302555.1 Myripristis jacobus
CCTAGGACGCATTGAGGGACCACCCACTCACTTGACGTAGTCTGTTTTAAGATCTGGTCCAGGCCAACACCCCCGACACCAGCAAGATTGTGATTTTTCCAATTAGAAAAATATCTTACCTGACTCTGCCCAGCAGCTTAACTGTCAGCTGATGGATCAAATGCAAACTGGAGTGCAGGTCGACTATAAAGCAGCTGGTTAATGAGTAAAAACTCCCCTTAATAAGACATGAACTCCCCTAAAACATGATGCAAGAAATTTGGGGGCGGGTCTCTAAAATGCGTATTGACAACATGCAGGGTTTTTTCTTCCATATAAAATTCACATGTGGCGGCAGTTCTTAAATTTTGTGCCCCGGCGGGATTAAACACATTCCCTCTAACCCTAGACGTGACAGAGGTACTATATAGAATACCACAGAAATATTATAGCTGTTGTGTGTTGCAGTTACTACAGGAATAACACAGAAATATTACAGGTTGATTTATCCACCTAAGCGGAGAACCCGACCCTCTCAGACTCGCTGGAATAATTAAACTTGATCGGGGTGAGCCTGTAACAGATGTGAAATACGTGAATGTCTCCTTTTGTTAAATATCTGCCTGTTAAATGCCATTTTACTTTTATTTTTGCACGGAGGAAGGACTAGAAAAACCTCTCTCTCTCTGAAATGATACGTGTTTATTTGGATATAGAGCGGGAAAGTGGGATTCGATCACAAGCGGGCAGGTGAGACGCAGTTGGAGACACATGTTAATGCCAGGCGTGAATGGACCGACTGACAGCTGTCCACCAAAGACGCATTTCAATACCAGGTGCAGACAGAGCCTAAGACACTTGATGGTTCCCACAGTCCCTCCTCTGTCCCTGCTCTCCTCTCACCAGTCTGAAGGCCAGCCAGTCCGCATGAGAGTGGCTGAACTCTCCATCCATGTCTCCGGGCAGCTGCTGCTTGTCCACATATTGCTGCAGGACCCCGGTTCCTCGCACCGTGTGGACCTGGACGGGACAGGACGGGGCAGGAAGACAGAAAAAGTGTGAGACAACAGCAAAAACAAGGGCAAAGTAAAGGGAATGCTGCTGACGTCTGAGCATGTGACCTCTCCTGTAAAACTCTCAAATGTTAAAACAGAATTAACAAAGCTTTTTCCCCCCCAACAGTCACATCCTGTATATCCATATCTTGAAAAATTGCAACGTGTCTCAACCTAAACACAGTATATTTCAAAAACATATCATTCATTCCAAAAAAAAAAAAAAAAAAAAAATCCACCATTCATCCAATTTCCTTGTTTCAGTTGAGCTCATAACACATAAAATCTGTGTGCTTGGAACTCGTCTTCCAAACATAAAACATACACTTCACTATATGACTGAAAACAGCTGCTTGGCTGGACGTCCAACTTCACTCAGTCAGTCTGCTTGTTTAAAGAGTGTCTTTCCCAGAGTGCACTGCGCGGAAGGCAGGGAAACATCCTGGAAAGGTCGCCAGTCCATCACAGGACGCGCACAGACAGACAATGAGTGCATTTACATGGATATGAATATGGGAATAATGGGGATGTGGTGTTTATAGAGCATGACTGATTTTTATTAGGGTATTTATGAAGAATTTTCTGTTGTTTCCCCCATTGAGTTCATTGGTGTCAGCTGCCCAACTGTTCGCCAAACCCACCAATCAACTGGCGATGGTGTTTGCATGTCAGTGTGAATCAGTTATTATCAGCATAAGCCCACATAGCATATTTGGGATTTTCAAGATATCTGGGATTATTCTGGCCACTACAAATGGAGTGAACGCAAAATTCATTGAAAATTGTATCAAAAATCGCATTATGGTTACGTGCAATAACCAAACTGCTGCAGCTGCAATTTTTTTGATACAGGTTGAATGTGACAGCTTATCATTATGAATGAAAGCACAAAGTCATAGTCATAGTCATAAGACACTCACAAACTCCTACTTTTTAAGTGGGAGTCTTATGACTATGACTAATTCATTATACTTGTGTAAGAGATGGGTATTAATGGGATGCGTTGTTGTCAAAGTGCTATGCAATATCATGTTTTATTTTTTTTTCTTTTTCTTTTACTTCTTTTAATATTATTGACAGACACACGCAATTTGTGACTGCCGAAATTATTTCCAGTGATATGCTTCCTGGAGAATGCCACTTTTCAAGCCTTTCAAGACGTTTCAAGGCTTTCAGGCAGCTCTTCTTCTCATTTCCCCTGCCGATTTTATTTTGTATCCTTTAAAAAGTTTTTTATTTGTCTGAATAAACAAACCAAACGAAAATGTCAAAGTCAGAATAGGTGCAGCATGACTTTTTAACCATGTCATGCAGCCCTAATGTGCCTTCATTCATAACTAGAACAATTGAATATCACAGCTATAATGGATATATTATAATATTAATGTGCATATACAGTCATATATTTATTCATTCATTCTTGTTCATTCATTCTTATTGTGTTATTTCTCTTGTTTGTTATGTTTACCAACATATCTATATTTTTACATAATGCAAATACTTCTATAATTTTTAATGTACATATTTATTTCTATTTCTATTTGATTTCACTAATTCTTATACATAGTTTTCTGTTGAATTTGAACAACTGCAACTTACACAATTTCCCCTCAGGGATCAGTAAAGTATTTCTGACTCTGGTTGATCAATGCACACATATGCATGCGGTATAAGTGTATGATTTAGATATATTCAGAGCCAATTACACTCTGTTACCCAGCTTTCATTAGGCTCTACACACTGCAATACCAGTTTGGATTAAAGAAAAAAAATGATTCCTCACACCTGTCTAATAATGCTTAGTTGATTATGTTTTCTCAGTTGCCAAAAATGTATGTACAGTTGATGCTTATATGTATAAACAATGGTCTTGTGCTTTTAATGCCACAGAGAGACACAGTTTGCGGCGTATCCTGATTAGAGATGCACTTCATTAACGGGCATATGGCAAGGCTATAATAAAAACCCCCCATGGCATGAAAACCGATGTTGTGTTTGAAAATAACTCCCGGCTTGAGGAGTAATCTGCCAATCAATGCGAAGCAATGAGCTGAATTACCGCAAAATGGGGGTTATTTGCAAACTCTAGATCTGCCAAATATATGGAAATCAAGGTTATTTAGATTCAAGCACCGCGTGAATATGTGCTCCAGGTTAAGAGCGCCTGACATGCACTGAGCAAGGTGCAAACGGGTTTTATCAAAATGTTATTTGCTCTTGCACCCAGTTTTCACTTCCTCTCTTCATTAAATGAGAGACAAAGGATTTTCAGAGGACTTCCTTTTGGTTAGTGCTTTCCTGAACACATGGAACGAGTTCATTATCTTGATTTTTTTTTTTTTTTGTTCTTGTTTTTTTGATTAGATGAGCCGTTTTTATAAGCCCCTCTGGGTTTTTCTATCTCCCTTGCAGAGTTTGCATTTTAACCCTTATATTTGCAAATAAATAAATTAGCCAATTAAAGCCAAATAAACTAAGAAGAAATGAACTAATCTATGTTTGCGTTGGTCCATAAGGGAACGGTTAAAATGCAAATGTGGTTTGTAAATGAGGTCACCTCGACTCCGTCCAGATTAGGAGAGGTGGACTCCTGCTGCTCCTCCACCAAAATCAGAACAGATCCCAATCCACCAGGAACCAGCACCTGGAACACACACACACACACACAAACAGGCACACAGAAACTTCAGCCACAATCTTTCCTTGATGGGAAAAAAAGCCTCTCAAGCTACTTGGTCACATCTGCAGGTAAACTAAAGCATACAAACATTTAGCAAATTTGGCAAACAGGCTTTTTCTGCCTCACCTGGAACAGCTTAAGTGCAGAGAGACTGAGAGTTGAGGGTGGAGACCTTCTGCTGTCCATTAACACTGTCAGACCTTTCTCTTTGGCTGGAGGCCTGAGGAGGAGGAAAGAAGAGAGGTGGAAGGACAGGGAGAGTTGAGTTAGGATTAGTTAGGCCAAACCTGGGCCAAACTATTTGAGAAGAAAAGGTTTTGTTCAGAAATGAGGAATGCCTACTCTTGAAAAATGAATCATTCCAGAAAATTACAGTTTTTAGAGAGTGATTATTACATTATGTCGCTTTATTTATGGGCGATGTGTCTTTCAGGGACCTTAAATGAGAACTTTGAGCACTTCTTAAAATAGAAATATGTTTGCACAAGCAGGGAGTGCCAGAGAGACGGGCTAAACCCTCATCAAACTGCGCCAGGTAAGCTGGCAAGCTCCGAGACGTAAACTGAATTTCTCCTCTCTGGTTGTGGTTGGGTTAAAGTTCTTGGCAATTATCCCAAATGGCAACCTACACCTATCTGACAGAGACATCAGAAACCAAGTCAAGTCAAATCAAGCCAAGCCAAATGTCACAAAACAGGTTTGTGTTTGAGTGGTGCAACAGATAACACAGGGAAATACAGACAGAAATATGAGAGAATAAACAAACCGCAAATTTTAAGATATTGAGCCATAGCTTGTGACAGGTGACAGGTATGACAGGAATGAATATACAATGTCTGCTCCTGTCACTGTAAGCTCCACTGTGCACTGTATGCTCCTCAAAACAAAATATTAAAAACTTAAAATACCGTGACGTATCTCAGAATTCATGTCCTGACTGGAGTTTGAGGATAGAGTCTCACCGGGTGATTCTGTGGTAGCAGGCCAGGACCCGGGCCATCTCCTCCTCACAGTAACCCTCTTCAGGTGCATGCGTCTCCGTGACAACAAGAGCACGTCCCAACCTGTCTACTGTACCTGCCGTTAGAAGAGTGAGAGGGAGTAGGGATTGACAAATAGGGGGAAAAAGGCTGAGTTAAGTATTGAAAGAAGGAGATAAGGAAGGTTTTGACATGTTGAAACTAAGGTCAGACCAGTACATCAGTTTGCTAATATGTTGGGCTTCTGTTAAAACGTCAGTCTTGGTGGTGGAGGTTCCTCCTTTAAGATAGTGACATATAACCATTTTCAACTGCAGAAACTAGGCATGGTGTACCACAACATGGTACATATTTCATGGGTTTGGAAGTGTTTCCATAGTCTACGACACAGTTCTGGTTGAATTTCCCAGAACCAAATTTCAGCTTAGCTTCAGTTTTTTTAAGCATCAGTTTTGATCAGTCCAGCATTAACATGATGACACTTCCGGAAACATGTGGAGTCACTAGGGGGCTACAACAGAAACGCAGCCAGCGTCAAAACAACAAGCTAGGAAGACAAATGTCGAGACAATGGCAAACAGCAAGTTGGACAAACGAGGATATGCATGCCCTTACTAGCATTTGGGGAAAAAGAAATTCAGCTGGAGCTTGCCTTGGCTATTAGAAAGGAAAGGTGTATTGATGCACATCATGGCCTTCAACAAAAGCCAATCACAGGGTTTGGAGTTACATAATACTTGGCAGTTGAAAAGGGCTAGTAGAGTCTTAAAAATGTGTATGAAATTTTCAAAATTTGTTTGTAATTTGGACAATGGTGCCGAAAGTGTGCCAAAAAATTCATAGTATGAGGGCAAACTGTAAATTCACTCTAAAGACAAGCACACATCAAGCTGAAACACATGCATATATTTTCCAACATCTCTGCAGGGTAGTCTGACATACCAGACCTAAACTCACCTGTCAACATGAACTTCCCTGATTGGAGAAGCTCTGTCTCCAATTCCCTTAATAAGGGAGGCTCTTTAGACGAAAGGCCATTTGATTGGTCATGTGTCTCTGACTCAGCGTCCTCTTTGGAGTGGTTAAATAAAGATGTGCCTGACTGGCCAGTGCAGACAGGCAAAGAATCTGGTTCGGTCTCTGTTGGAAGGCGCAAAGGTTATCAGGGGGACAAAATATTCTAAGCAGCAAAACAAACAACTTTGCAAATCAATTTGCTCCGGGGAATGTATGAAAGCCAATAAAACCATAAAATATAGCCAAGTATCAACGGTTAGGGTACATGTTATAGTGGGCATTCATGTGATGTTTGATTTATTGGGTGTACGAGGTTCTCACGTCACAACTCGGAGTTTGCGTTCCTGTGCTCATGATTGGAAAAGTCCAATGTTAACATCATCAATCAAGCTAATGATAATTTAGTGAGAAATCCCCAGCTATTCCACAGGATAGTAATGTAAATACCAAGGAAAAATTGAACACCATCAGACAACTTGTGATATGAAAGATGGACATCTAGAATCCCTGAGCTACATCTAGAAGCGTTCGGGTGGTACTTCCTGGTGGGAAACTCCTGCACCCAATGAACTTCACACCACATGAATGAAGGAAAACTATACCTGCACTGTCTTTCCTTGGCTGAGTGTCCTCTGTCCCTTCATTAGGCGAAGTGCCCTCTCCATCAGGCTCATCTGCCTGTTCTGACTGATTGTCCTCTATGATTGGTAGTTTTGTTGAGGAAGAGCAGGTGGGGCTTGGTTGGGGAGCTTTTCCCTGTGCCTTAGAGACCCTCTGGTGTCCACGGCCACCAGATCTGGCTCTCCCTTTGGCCCCTTTTCCCTTCCTTTTCCTCCTAAAAACAGGGCACAGGAAGGCATTACAAGGCCTGGAAACACTAAAATTTGTTTTTGAGGTATTAACTGACATGAGACAGGAATACCAGGCTTTACCTCCACATGTAAGTGCATATGTTGAACTGACGGTGTTAGTGCTAAATCATCAATTCTCCTTTTTCAAATCATCACACTATAATGAGGTAGCATGTACAACGAAACTCAAATGTAGTATCTACTGATCCAGATTTAAGGATACTCAGGAAGTGCAAAGTCACTCCGAGATGCTCTGTGGAGTGTTATATTATTTTTATATTGTGCAAGAAATATTTGAAAATTACACAAAACAATATTTTTTTCATTATTATCTCATATTTTGTTCATATAGATCTTTTTTGATTTAGAAATCTGCAAGGTCGACTGTGTACTGTTACATTTTGTACAAGTGTTAACAGAGCCTCTTCCCTAGGTTCAAAACATGTAGAGATTGCATGGAAGTGTTATATCCCTTCTATGCATTCATATGCAAGTGTGAAGAAAGAAAGCAAATAGGAAGAAGGGGCGGAGGACGTATGTCTCATAAGAAACAAGTCTGTGAGATTCACAGTACCTTGGTGCTCTGAATCCGGCTGTTTTGACTTCTTTTCCTCTGGGACAGACTCTGTCCTCTGTCTTTCCCTCATCTGTCTCCTCTGCCAGGCTCACCTTTGGGTCAGAAGAACCAGTACTGAGTCTAGACTTTGATGAGTTTCCTGTCTCACCTTCGCTACTCCAATGAGAGTTCTTCGCTTTACAGCCACTAACCAAAGTGCTCCCGGTACTTTCTACACTTCCTGAAACATCAGCAAATGGGCCTCCAGATTTTACTCCACATTCTGGTGCGTCTGACGTGGGTGTAGTGGCGTCACTGTCTCCACTAAGTGGTTTATCTGTATCCTCAAAAACAGAGTCCGAGTGAAAGCCGTGATCTGAGTGGCCTTCCACAGCATTCACCGCTTTGTGATTCGTGAAGTCACTGGCGACCAAACTCTCACTGCTCCCAGAGTCTTTACTTCTGTGGCTGTCTATGCTTGGTTGTGTGAAGCCATTACTTTCTCTCTCCCTGCCCACGCCGGGCCTTCTCTCCTTAGAGTGGCCATCAAAATAGCATCTATGGCTTTCCAGGGCTTCAGAGTCTCTACTTGTTTTATCTCCTTCATCAGAGTCATGGAGAGAAGAGGAATAAGACCGCCTCCCTCTGCCGGGGTCAGTGGCCGTTGGTGAGGGCTGAGATGGTAATGTGTCTCCCCTGGGGGTCAACATGTCTCTTTTCCCACCCAGGACAGCTCGGCTGCCACTTGACCCATCCATCCGGCCATAGCCCCACGCTTTACCCTTCCGCAGTTTGATGGCCTTACTTCTCCTACACAGAGGCAACGTCTTGGTCTTACAGATCCCATGCATCTCGAGGTACCTTTGCCTCGGGTCAACCCCTCCGTCTGGGCCCCCTCTGGGTTCCAAAAGCTCCACATAATCCCCGTCCATCTGGGGGGGCCGCCCTGTCCGCCCAAGCCCGTCTTCGCTGCGCCTTCGCCGCGGGAGAGCGGGATCAGCGTCCAGACCATCTGGAGGTAGATCGACATCCTCCTCTTCATCCCAGGACCAGGAATCCAGTTCTCCAGAGGACGATTCACCCCAGCCCCCGAGGCTGCTGCCCCCCTCGCTGGGCAGGCGGTTTGACATGGAGTCTTCATGGTTGGACATCAGGCCCAGCTCAGCGGAAGGGTCATGGATGAATTTTGGGTAAACCACCTCCTTCCACGGTAGGCGGACCACTCCGTCACACGTGCTGACCAGGCAGGTGTCTAGACCCCCTCCGACTGTGTAGAGAGAGAAGTTAGGATGAAAAATAGATCATTATACACTACATTCTGTATATTCAGTGATTCCTAGCATGCATGCAGCATGCGCATACTTTTCATGGGAGGTATTGAAGCTATGATAATCAAAATCAGGAATGGATGAACTAGATAGAGATTAAGTTTATGGCCGGTCCAACTTGCTACAAATTTACGTACACATCATGCACACATTTGCCATTTGACACTTAATGGTTCTACCTGGAAATCCTCACCTTCTCTCTTGTGTCCCCGCTCCTTGTTGACACTGTGCAGCCACTCAGTGGTGAACACTAGTGGGTGCTGAGACTCAGGTACCAAAATTTCCTGAACGGTGCGCCCCCCAGGGGCCAGGCACTTTAGGGCCAGCCGAGGACAGCGCGTGGAGAAGGGCACCACCTGCAGGTAGAAGTCAGTGCTGCGCAGGAGCCTCCAGTCCAGGGTGGAGAGCTGGACGACCACTTTCTCACCCAGACACAGAGGCCAGCCGGAGTGGAGGAACAAGCAGCCCAGGTACTGAGACTGAGATGAAGGGTAAAGGAAGTAAAGAAAAGCAGGGAGTGAGACGTTAAATTGAAGGAGGTGGAATAGAGGACAAAATAAGACTGTATGATATCGATACAGAGTAAACTGAAGTGAAGTCTTGCGTGCACTAATACCTCTTAAGTTATGTGGTGCAAACTCACAGTCCTTAAAAATCTAGTCTCATTCCCCCCAAAGTACCCCTAGATAATGCTCATTTGTGAGTCGCAGCTGTCTTCCCAGCTTGCAGATGTTACACAAACACACATGCATGCATGCATGCAAACAGACACACACACACATACACATCTCACTCCCCCATTCACAAACCATGACTCACATGAGAAAATCTGTGCCTGCTTGCATGGCTTATTGAGGCAAGCACAATTTTTAGAAGTAACACAACATTAGTCGACAGCATTCAACAATTCAGCGGAGGCTCAAAAGGTCAAAATGACAATGCCACCTAAATTTCAGACATGTGACTCATGGGAAGCGATACAGCGTTATTCAAAGTGTGAAACAGCTTAGCAAGCATGACACAGTGAGAGGACACCAGATAACCATAGACAATCAGCGTGAGTCACACAGAAACATCCAGACAACTAACTCTTCACAATAGCAAGCCTCTGTCAAAACAGCCCACTGGTTCATAGCACACACTGCTGCAATGTGCATCTTTACTAAATCATTTAGTCTCATATTCGGTCTTCAAATCATGTTTTTCTTATGACAAGTGAAAAATCTGCCAGTGGGATGAGATAATTCCACTTGTTTCCAATGCAGTTTCACTTGTTCCTGGAATTTGTCTGGGAACCGGCATAGACACACAAGGCACGATAAGGCAGATCAGACCACTGGGATCAAGAAAATGATGCTTGACTCTTCTTCTCTTCTGAAATTCTGGAAACAAGTTGATTAGCACTGGAAACAAGTGGGACTATCTCCTTCCACTGGCAGATTTTTTTTTCAGTTGTTTGAAGATTTTTTTTTGTTTGAGCAGATTTTAACACAGAGTATGAGACTAAACTTGTTAAAACTAAGATTTTTTTGCAGCAGACAACATCAAGCTATTGAATAAATAAAAACAAATAGGCTAGTGATAACCTACATTACATAAAATATCCCACATGTAACGCAGTGAGCAGCAGAAGCATCCAGCACATACATGGGAGCTCAAGTTTGTTAATTAAATTTAGGAGGAAGGAAGGAGCGCTTCCGGCTTGATAGGCCTGTGCAAAACCTGAGCTATTTAGAAAAGCTACATAAATCTACAAACCTCCCACCTTAATCAATCGCGTGTCAGATCTATATCCCCTCTCTTGTAGCCAGAGGTATGAAACCCATCCAGGAGCTCTCTCAACTGACCCCATTCACTGACATGGGCTGCTCCCTCCCCCCTCCTCAACCCCAGTCTCCTCACTCCATGCTCTCCTGACTCACGAGTCATGATCAAATTATATTCCTTGCTTGGCCTGCCCTCTGTCTCCCATTTTCTACCTCTATCTCTCTCTTTCCCTTATTCAATTTCATCGCTTCATGCCTCCCTCGGCCTCTTTCCTTGGCCTGCTCTTTTGCAGGAGCGAAGTCCCAAGGAAGGGAAAATTTAGATATCTATCTCGGAGGACATTAGCATTATAAAACGTGTGACTTTTCCTTGTGTTTCGGCTTTTTGGAGTCAGTCCACATTCTACCCCTCCACCCGCCCTTCCTCCTTCCCTCTCTGCCTCAATGAACCCCACTGTTCGGTCCTTCTTTCCCACCTCCCATTTCTCAACCGTTTCTCAATCAGTCTACTATAGTCTGCGACCTCCAGCGTCTTCTCTTTTTCGGACGTGCAACACACACACACACACACACACTCAAATGCACACACAAGCACGGTGAATGAAAGCCATGTTCATTCCCTCCCTCACTCTCCCACACCCACACGTTCTCTGTTGCTCACTCTTTCTTTTCCCCCTCTCTCGCTCTCTCTCTCTCTCTGCTTTTCTCTCCCTCTCTGTTTCTCTCTCACTGCACAGCAGTAACACACTCACATATGGAAAGAATTATTGTCATGACTCACACTTCGAGTCCCGTCCCGGGCAGCTTTGCTCAGCGACAATGAAAACAGTTTGCTCTCAATGCATGTGCATGTACGTGTGCGTGTGTGTGTGTCTAAGAAACGGGGAAATATGAGAAAAGCAGCCCCTAAACTCAAGCTAAACAGTGTAGGTTGTATATCTTTGCGTTTGTGTGTGTGTGTGTGTGTGTGTGTGTGTGTGTGTGTGTCTTGGAAAGCCATAATTTAAGGAATGCTGGAGAGAATGAGCCACACAGCTTGTGTTAAACAGGGTGTGTTGCACCTTGTTTGTTTGTCTTTGTGTCTGTCTGTGTGTGTGTGTGAGAGAGAGAGAGAGAGATAGAGAGAGAGTGAGGGCATTAGTGAGGTATGTTTACCTGCCTACATGCTTTTGTATACAAACATATAACCTGTCTACAAACGGTGACCAATACTTTTTCATTTCTTTATACTTCACTTCCTGCACGTGTCTCGATCTATTAGGTGAAACTTGCAGCGTAGCAAACTAGCTCTTCTGTCTACAGGCCACAGTCGCTGGTAAATCCCAAATTTCACCAGCCACTTACACTATTTCATCAGCCATCTGCAGCTTGAGAACAGAGGAACATTAATACCTCCAACTTGCGTTTAATAATTTGTCAAGTACCATGTAGAGCTGTAACAATTTAGCACCATAACTAAAAACTGTGATTCTGCAGTGAATTGAACTGAATGGTGATTTTTTTTTCTCACCACAGTTCCATGAAGTGAAGTTTTCCTTTTGAAAACAAAATTGCAGTGAGCATACCCATTATGTAGATTATTCGGCGCTGCTCTTCATTAGTGACAGTGATTTTCAGCGTAAATCAGGTTTGGTAACCTTTAGTTAATTTTCCACAAGCTGCATAAAATGTCTCTCTGATGCTGCACTGCACAACCTTTATATGACATTAACGGAAGCCCCATTAAGTATTTTGCATTGAAATGCTGATAAACGTGTAAAATTAAAAAGAAAGAACTTGAATTCTGAGTCATTTCAATAGTTTTTAAGCCAAAATGTCATAGAAACCAAACAGTTCAAAGAGAGAAAAATGTGTTACACTCTGTAGTGCTTTGATGGATGTCCTGCACTGTGCCTATACGTGGGCTGCTGGTGTCGCTACTTACTTTAAGTTCACAATATGACTCTGTGCCAAAGTCACCAAGAAATAAATACGCTGGTGGCCACTTTCATCCCACCTCAAAGCACAAAGATCGTATTCATTTTCAGAATCAAATCACTACCACACATCTTGGCATTGAGCTATAGGGAAACAGAAAGACGGCAGGCTCCTGACAAATTCCTGTACACTTCTCACATTCGCCAGTCAATTCTGCTTCTGATTATGTGCGTGTGTGTGTTCTCCTCCTCTGTGTTTGTAATTTGGAACTCACGCAGGCATGCTGCTGGAGTTTGTGCAGGAGATGCTTGGCAGGAACGAAGTAGTCAAGGAGGTAGCGAAGACTGTCGTGTTGATAGGTCGACTCCAGGACCGAGAAGACCTGCACAAGTATGCAAACAGGAACAAACACTCCAATGAAACATGGTTGGGTATAAGGCATTACAGAGCTGCATGGTGACTATCAGGGCATAGTGACATGGACATATTGTTGCAAAAATGCCTGCAAAATGTAAACATTTCGAAAGCAATGAAAAACAATTTTGTTTTCAAACTGATAACCAATGCATATTTGAATCTAATGGATTTTAAGAGTTTTGTGAGACCAAAAGTGATGGAAATTTTTCAGTCAGTGGAGAAATTAAACCATGAAAATCACCAAAATAACATGCAAATTGAGAAATATTTATTTTTTAATTACTGCATGTGTGTGTGTCAGCTATAATGCCATGTTCGTGTCACATCAGAGGAGGCAGGGGAACTGGGTGAAATCTCTTTGCTACATGTGAATAAGGAATTCCCCGCGCATCAACCTGGTAAGGCAGGCTGTACTTCTCAGGAACAGGATTAATCAACAGATAAAGACAAAATCCACTGGAACACACAGGCTACCTTGTGGACTTTATTTAGCGCAAAGAGTCTCTTTGTCCCTTGGAACTAAATAAAGGCTACAAGTAAAGCCTGGGGCACACCAAAAAAAAACTCGTGCTGTTTGAGGCCGATGGTCAGATCACTTTGCGTCACCTCACATCACCTGCTGAAAGAACTGGGACTGCAACGTTTCTCTGTGCCAGCAGGGTGCAGTAATCTTTCAAAAAAGTAAGGCTTCAAGATTACAGAGATAACGCAACAAAACAGCATTAGCACATATTTT
Source organism: Myripristis jacobus (assembly GCA_900302555.1). NCBI lineage: Eukaryota > Metazoa > Chordata > Actinopteri > Holocentriformes > Holocentridae > Myripristis > Myripristis jacobus. Next base: position 18,224 of record OMLB01015086.1, read on the forward strand.
TTCTACTCCTCTTTTAATCCGTTCAAACGTTTTCCTTTGACAAAACAAGAATAGTCTCATGAGAAGATGAACTGGCATCAACATTGTCAGCCTGCAGGTCTTTTATTGCGAAAGACTGCTTGTTTCTCTGGCTAGCCTGCTTGCTTGCCAGTTGTCACAATAACAACGCAAGCCAAATTCCGTCTCTTTTTTCGAGCCTTGACTTCCTTGTGCTGAGCAGCCAATCAGAAAGTTGGCCTCTGCTACCGACTCAACATGTTGTATCAGCTGTTTGGTCCGACCACGTGTTCCGGCGGAATCTGTCCTTTTTCATTTCTTTGCTGCATGTTTGACCACCGGTGTCCAAGATGGCAATCATAAGGTCAAGTCAAGTGAAGTTAACGACTTAATAACTCTTACAGGCAAAAGGGATTTACAATGGCCACATTGTGAGGACACTAAATATAAACGACAACCCCCAACCTTAGACTCTCTGACTATGGACAAGGAAAACTCCCATCCATCAATCCATCCATCTCTCCATTTTCCATAGCTGCTTATTCTTATTCAGGGTCCATAGACACTTCTCCAAGTTAGGAGACTGGGCCCTATCCCAACATGCATTGGGGGGGTAGGCAGGAAAACACCCTGGATAGGTCACCAGTCCATCACGGGCCAACTAAAACCTCTTTGGAATGGAAGACAACTTCAAATACTTCGACCAGGGATGGTCAGCAGATCAATACTCAGGTCAATTGTTGTCATTAACAAGTTACTCTAAATGATCCACAAACTGCTGCAGACATTGCTCACATTATTTAAGTGGAGTCAACTGTAATATTGTCAGCATAATTTGGATTGTCAGTATCTCAAAGTGACAACACCCTTGGAGTCGCTGCCATATTTGCCGCCTGTGTTGACACACAGATTTGTCGACTGGGAAATATCAGAGCCTACAGTAAACTCCCACATGTCCTACTTGTAATTACCATGATGAGGCTGAGTGTCTTCTCCCAATTGACAGCTCGTATTTACAGTAAGTCTGATACGATGTGAATGTGGCAGTGGTGCTGTTATTTAGTGGTATAGGTTGCATCTACAAGTTCATGGGTGGAGCACCACAAACAGCAGGGCCACAGCTAACCAGCTGTGCTGACTACTAGCAGCAGATTTATATGCATTTTTTTTTAGCTATTTTACATACAGCCATTCTATAGGAAGGTTTTTATAGTAATTTATTTCATTGTAATTGTTTTTGTTGTGTTAGGTGGTGGTCTTTCATTGTAGTGTGACTGGCTAAGAGAGTGGCGTCCTGTGGTAGTCAAATGTGAAAGGGCTGATAATAGATCAGTCCTTTCACAGATCAGTTTTGATTGGCTGGTTGGTTATAGAATGGTCATTTTGCTTTTACAAAGGTTTTTAAGCTCCTTGGTTTTTATTTTTTCTGTAATAACGAGGAAGGGAAATTGACACGTCGGTTGATGAGGAAATTTCATTCTATGTTGATTTTGGCGACCCCTGTGGACAAAAGCGGTAGTGTTCCCGGAATGAAAGCTGCACCGACTTGAATGCGTGTGTGTTTGCGAGACGTACCTGGGAGAGGAGAGGTGGAGCTGTGCTCTCAAAGGGAGGGTAAAGGGACGAGAGCGCCCCCTGCACACAATCCTCCACTGCCTCCGAGCCCTGAGAGAGGAGATAAAAATGAAAGAGGGTTAGGGTTAGAAAGAGTTCATTCATAACCGGACACTGAATGCTGTCTGTAGTGTCTGCGTTTGTGCTTAATAGCCAGCTTGTCTCACTCATACGCTGACACACACATATACACACACCCAGACACAGATACACATATATACACATAGACAGACAAACACACACACACACACACACACACACCTCTTTTAAACTTCCTGTTGTACAGTCTGGGGAGTGTCAAACATTTCCTCCAAGGCACAGTGAGTGGAGGAACCCACCAAACAAAGAGTCCGACCTCTGCAACATGTTAACTCCCTAATCTCCAACACTGGTTCTCTCTCTCAGTCAGCTACATGCACGCGCATGCAAGCACAGGCACACACACACACGCATGCATACATACACACACACACACAAGCACAGACAGTCCTACATGCAAACACACACATGTAAAGACATCGAAGAGAGCCGTAAAAAGTGCAAAAATGAACGTATGGGCTCGTATATGCATGCAAAGTTGCATACACACACACACACACACACACACATACACACATCATAACACCAGTACTGCCAGGGAGGTGGAGGGTGACAGAGTAGAATACGCACTGCATACAGTGTTTATTTTTCTACTGGACTGTTGGCATGGCAACCTTCGACTTTTTTTTCCCTCTTTTCCAACCTCTTTCTTTCTCTCCCCCCCACCACATTTCCTCTCCAGCCTCCCATCTTTTTTTCTCTCTTTTCATCATCTAGTCTTCCCCCATCTCCTTTTTTTTTTTTACCCAACTTTTCTTTGTTTCACCTCGATACGACTCCCCAAATGTCATCTGACAATAATTATGTTGGGATTCTCTTCAACAGACGGCATATTGTGATGAATAACTACAAAAAAAACCCAGAGGATGGATAGAAAGCCATGGGAGAATGAGAAAACACAGAATGGGAGAACAGAGTGTACGGAAAAAGGGAAGGTTGGCTTGGGAGAGAGGGCCAGGAGGGAATGAGTTAGTGTTGCGGGGGCTGTGGAAGAAGGACGACCTGGGTTCAAAAGTGTTTGCAAATAATTTTTTATGGCTTGTTTTAGCCAACATTTGGGTGGGGTTGGCCGCACATAAAAGTTATAATGCACGCCATGAAGTTTGGACCATCATACAAGTTAATTTTGAGTGGGAAAGGGTCACAACTCTTCTCTTATAACATATCTATATACATTTATTAACCTTCACTAAGCCATCATCAGGGCTACAACTGATTCAGTTCCTTGAACACAATTGTCTGATTGCCTCAAAAATCCACAAGGACAATGGACCATCTGCAAGCTATTTTTGAAATAATACAACTAATAATGTAATATAATAATGCAATGATGTATACTAATTCTTCAAATATTCTGTACTTCCAATGTGATTTGAATTTGTCTAATATATGGCACAAAAAATTATATAAACTATTTTTTTGTGGTCATTTGACCAATTATGCTATTAGTTGACTGTATTTAAAGGGACAATAACCCTAATTTAAAAAGTAGCATTTCTTATTAAGTATTATTCTTGAGTACTATCTTCATCATCCACCAAGATTTAGAGTTTTCACATTCCAGCAGAGCCGGGTGGGCTTCAGCTCCCTGTTAAGACCAACCAGCTGTCCAGCAAAGTGAAAATATCCTGCTTGTTGGGACTGAAAAAGCCAGAGGTCTCACTAGCATAACATGTTTGTTTGTTTTTTAATAGCCAACACTGCTGTAGAACCCACTTGCTTGCTTGAACCTACTTGGAGGAAAGTTCATTCTCTCACTGAAAAGTATTTCTGTGTGACCCTCACACTGTCTGAACTGCACTGATGAAAGATTCAATCCAACAAATCAGATATTCAAAGGAGGTTGAGGCAAATGTTTAAGCAAATGAGACTTATCTGCAGTAACTGTCTGACCCGGGTCTGGAAGGGAGAGGGAGAAGAATGGAAATGTGGGGTCTGGTGAAAAGAAAGAACAACAAACTGCAGGAACAGGGTGGAAAATAACGGGGAAGCGCCACTGGAATTGAAGGGCTTCGAGGGAGAGGGCTGAGAAACGGGGAGCAGAAAGTCACTGTTCAAAGTAGACAACTAAGTAAGATCATTAAATCAAATCAAAATCAGATCCACACAATCTTCTTCAGGTCGCTCAGGTTCAGCAGCTAATTTGACTGTAATGGTTTGAGGTCACACACATACACACACACAGGCGTTGTTGGGTCCTGTTCCCGACCCGCTCACTTTGCTGCAAGAGGGATTTTTCAACTCTGACTTCAGTCCTAATGGCACCGCTGGCACAGTGGCATTGGGCTCAAATTCACACAACTTTGTTTTTCCATAGTAACAGAATTTTGGATGGGAGCGACACAGCAACTTGGAGCAAACACAGTACAAAACTTAAATAAATGTTGCCACGCGGAACACGACTTAGTTTTCCAGAAGCTTAAAGGTCGTCTCAGTCCAATAACTTTCACTGGAACAAAAGCAAAAGCACTAAAAGTCCTGTTTTTTGGAAACCACAGAGCAAGGAATGCCCGTCTTAATGCGGCATTAAATGTCATGATATGTCCAAAAAACATATTTTAGGCGAAAAATCTGGGGTGATATATGCATAGTTGTTTCCAAACTAGCTTCACCTTTTTTAAGGGGCCAGTTCACCCAAAACATTTACCGCTTACCCCCTGTGTAATCTATCCATCCAGATACTTTCCATGTGATTTGGCATTTAAGTGCTATTATCTTGAAATAAAGCAGAAAAGGGCAAATCACTTCACTGGTATCAAGGAAAAGGCACCTGATTCCAGTAATTACTTGAAACAAGTTAATTTAGGTTGGAAATGAGTAAAATTATCTCATGCCATTGGTAGACATATGCACTTGCAGTTTTTTGAGGGTTTTTAAGGCTAAACACTACATTAAATGATTAAGGAAGGCATTTTTGTAGGGCCATCGCTGATTGCGAAATGGATTTGCACTGATTGCCACTGATAAAGCACAGAATGGAGACATTTCTAGAACAGGTCATGCAGCTGTCATCACATCTGTATACAAGCATTTTCATACAGACAAGAAGACTGGACATACAGTATGAGCCAGTGTCAGAGGTGTACTGTGATGCTGAAACAGGGTTCTCCGCACATCTTCCAACAAAATGCAGCCAGATGTGGTGCTTCTCAGTTCGGGGACAGCAAACAGGAAGGTGAAAAAAAAGGGTGTGACAGGAGCACACCAATTAAATCACAGTCTTAATAAAGATTTTAACACCCCTGCATCTTCATCAGAGTCAAAGTGGACGAAGACATGATGCAAACAACATACAAAGTCAGCGTAGACCAAGTGTACAGTTGTCACTGGATAATTGGTTGAACGGGGTTTCAAATCTATTGGATAATGAATCCAAGGGTGGGAGCTGCCAAAGTCAAAGTCCAAGTGACACACCCATGCTTAGATTCATTACCCAATTGATTTGAAATCCTGTTCAAACAATTATCCAGTGACAATTGTACACTTGGTCTAGGTTGATTATATGGCCTTGTTCACGCTGCACGGAAAGCGGATATGTTTCTCAAATCAGATCTTTAAGACTCTCTGTCCGCACAGACCGGATTTGCATGTCCAAACACCAACCTATCTGCATGGGTTGCTCGGGAAAACAATGGAGGCATCAGCACCGATGTACGCTGGTGACGTGGCTTTCCAACACAGAAGCATGAGAAACGTACAGAAGCCTCCCCAAAATGTGCCAGCCGACAGTTTATTTCAGCGTCTGTTGTTCTCTGTGTTGTCCTCCATGCTTCTCTGCTGGTAGCAGCTTGGATTCTGCTCAGCCGCCCTGGTGCAGTTTCATCACTCTGGATTTGACGTCGTCACTGTGTGTCATGTTGCGAGTGATGCAAAAGACAGTTTGAAATCACATTTCAAACCACCTCCAAATGTGGTTTGGATCCGTTTTCCAAAAATCGGATTTCATTTGGCTGTCCAGACTTTCAAAAATCAACCTGGATATGCCAGAAAAGGAACTGCCAGTCTCAACAAGGCCTATACTGCATGTTGTCTGCCTCATGTCTTTGCAGTAGTGTCGAAACGTCTGTTTGCATCATTAAAGACAGTGAATTAATCAGTGTGCCTCTGCCTCCTCTGATGTGTCCGAGACAAATGCATCCTGGATCCACTTTAACACAGACACCGTCCATTAAAAGTCTCCTACACAAGCTTTAACAACACTTCTCAGATGTTATTAGCTGTAGAGTAGGATTTCAAAGAGGTTTGCGTAGTCAAATTAAGAGTCTATGAGAAGATGTACACATTACATACAGAAGTGGCCGTGTTTCAGTGCTTGGGCTGTAGTAAACAATAGGCTGTGCGAGAACATGTTGTGTTAAAGGTGTAGTGGTTGTAAAGGAGCTTTAAACAGCCTTCTGGCTCACTGGCAGAACATATTGAGTTGTAAAGTCACAGCAGGGAGTTTTGGTGGATTGCAAGGCAAGCCAGCGGGAACTTCCTCCTAGACCCAAGCGCTTTTTAAAGCATCCCGCAAGACTTAAGTTAACTCAACACAGTAAAGTAAAGCAAACTGAAGTAAAGTAAAATAATGTAAAGGAAAGGAAAGGTAGAGTAAACCTATCCTTGCTGAACTGATATCTGACAGTTTCGGGGTTCCTTTTAAAAGATTTGACTTTTTTTTTTTTTTTTTTTTTTTTTTTACAGCCAAGGCTAAGTTACCCCAAATCATTCCCAATTATGCTCAAAAGTATGAAAAACTGCTCCATGAAAAAACACAGCTGCTACACATACGGTATGCAATTCTATATCCGATGCATTCGACTCCCGCTCAGCTTTCCTCAGCTTTGCCGTGAGCGGTGAAAGTGGAGGTCATGACTGGCTGAAATTTGCAATACCAAGCGAGGAAACATGTTCCTTACACATAAACTAAAAAAAGAAAGAAAGGAAAAAAAAAAGAAATTACACACAACAGCACTTTGACTGTGGAACAGATTCCACATTAATGCTTGGATCTTAAGTGATTATAATTCAGTAAAGCTATAATTTTAGTGAACTCAGGTGGCAGCCAGGTGTTCACATGAATCGGAGTGATCTGGGTTAGGTTAGTCTTGACCTCCAAGCTACCAAATCTATTCTGTACACACTAATAATATACTAATATTTAACATTTATGACAGACAGATCCCACACAAAGTTAAAATAGGGGTGTTATGGCCCTTAAATGACAGGGCCCTTTGTTTTATGTATTATAATGCTGACATCTAAAGGAGTGTTATGCCTTCTTTTGTCTTTGCCGTGCTTCTTCACATTAAACACTGGACTAACAAATCCTCACCACACCCTTATTGATGGTTCAGAGAATCCTGCGGCCAGATAGTTGCTGAAATCTGACCCCAAACACTGTCCAATACTTCCACATCTTGCATCGGGGCAACACTGCAATCCCATCCCATCTGGTTCTGCAAAGTCCCACAGACTCACACAATATGGCCTTTGCTGGACAGTCACCTTATTAGCATCACAACATTATACGTTCCCACAGTTTTGCAGTCAGTGGAGCAGACAAATATGTAAAACTCAACATAGCTAACATTGTGACGGGGCTAACCTGAAATAATATTTGGCTTGGATGACGGCATACAATTGTACTCTAGTAGCACCTTTTTTCTCTTTTTTTTCCTCTTAACGTCGACTCTCTCTGAGTATCCATGGCGCCTGCAGTGCAGACAAACTTTCAACAGGATATATTGCTGTTAATATCCAGAGAATGGGATTTCAATCTGGAAGTGCAATCACTTACTTCCACTTAGGGAATTAAGTCTTATGTTAGGAGGGGAAAGACTGATGCTGCTACTAGAAAGGTCTGAGAACCGTCACGCATATTGCAGGGGGAATTACCCAACTGGCCAATTCAACACAATCTGCACAGCTTTAGCTCTGCACATGGTAATTTCATTATTCCCACAGTCGCACCGAGCTGAGTCACCGACAAGCTATCGGGTTAAAAGGCATACCGCTGATTTTTTTACAGTAAACAGAATGCGTGTCATTTCAGTGCCATTTCACGTTTGTCTGGCTGAAGGGTCATGTAGGATTGTGCGCTCTCGTTATTTACAGCCTGCAGCCTACCGGTGTGTCGAATGCAATCAGACGCCGCTCTGTTCTTTCACAGACCCATAGGAGCACATGAAGCAAAGCAGCCCTGATTAGATTTGTAAACTAGGTTACTATATTCAGACGCCCAGACAGGAAGAGAGTCGCATGTAATAGCCGGTGCCTGTTTCTTAAGCGTGTGAGAATGTGCTATGCAGTTTGAAAAGTGATTCTCAGAGCTAATGCCAATCAGGTGTCTGGTATAGCAGAGTGTCCTGTTGACTCCCCAGTGCCCCCCCCCC
>OMLB01015087.1:0-16305 GCA_900302555.1 Myripristis jacobus
GAATACAGTGACTGTTTGTGAGGAGACGAAGAGAAGAGAAGAGAAGAGAAGAGAAGAGAAGAGAAGAGAAGAGAAGAGAAGAGAAGAGAAGAGAAGAAGGCGGCTCACAATAGCAACACCTATTCAGCATGTGTAAGACACACCACACATTTCCTGTAGACAATCATGTCAAGGCATGAAGCCCCACTGCCACATTTCAAAATGTTCACCATGTCCAATTTACGATACATGTGCCTGAGACAATAAGCTAAAGTTATCAAAATACAGCTGTGTGGTTGTGTGCATGCCTATATGGATGTGCGGGTGCAGTGGTATGAGATTCCCTGACATTCCCACTAATTTTCCACCAGACTCTCACCATCTGTCGGACCTCCGAGGGCAAATTCACATAGTGACTTTATGATTGCACTTGCACCTGTGTGTGCATATGTACGTAAAACAGCCAGCCAGGGCGAGGGGGACACAGACCGGGAAATAGTGCATTTCTGAGCATGTGTGCATATGTATGTGTGCAAGTGTGCATGTGTGCTCACTCACCCTTTGCCCAGCTGTCTACAGACCACTGCAGCGTCTTCGTCCCCCCAGTCATCGCTGCACACAGACCCCCACACTCCCTGTATATAAACTTCCACCCTACCATCGAGCTTGGACCGGCCTCCCTGCAGACGCACTGAGCCTGGGAAGAGGAGAGGAAAAAAGACCCATAGATGTATTATAACAAAAGCACATATAAAAGAGACAGAGAGAGAGGGGTGGAAAGGATAATGTTGACTTGAGAGATCAATGTTGTGTGTAACAATATGCAAAAACAACCCTGTGAGAGCAAGTGAGAGAGAAAATAAGGGCAGCAGGAAATGAAAACAATAAAAGTGTACAAGAAGACTGAACAGACCTGGAGGGAAAGGAAGAGCGAATTTACAGGTGGGAAAGCAGAACAAAAGAGAAGCTACTTGCCATTTTTGTCAAGACAACAGGCATGTGCACAGAGACACGCACCCGACTATCTGATAAATGTGCCTATGAATCTGTCAACATAAAAAAAGTAATGCTGTTAATTTACAGCCTGGCTGCATTTATAAGCTCTCGCATGAAAAAAGAAATGGCTAATATCTGTGTGTGTAAAAGTGTGTGTGTGTGTGTGTGTGTGTGTTTCTCCAGGGAGCTATATTGTAGGAGTAACCTGATTGCTTTGAGCCTTTTATTTGATATTTGTCGGTACAGTCATAAATTCTCTGTCTACCCAGTGGCTTCACAAGGCCACAATAAAGACTATATGGGCCCATGAGGGCAACAGAGAATGGCAGGGTGGTGAAACGTCCACAACAATGTCACACACACGTACACACACATACACACAGATATGTGAACTTGGAGAGAACTTCCAGCACAGTCTTTCAGATATAAACACAGAAATTTAACTCACACAAACACACCAAGAGGCTTCCAAAGAAGGCTAATGTGTAATTGCCCAATCATCTTTAAAAACGTGCTCAGTGTGTGTTTACAACACCTGCAGCTGCTGATTAATTCACACTGCAGCCCACACTGATGCACTTGCCACATGGAAATCACACCCTCTATTCTTATCACCTCTCTCTCTCTCTCTTTCTCTTCTGTCTTTTCATGACAAGAGATGTCCATTTCCATGAGATCCCATTAATTTTAGGAAAGACTTTCTGTTCTCTCCCTTTCTGATAGATGTGGTTAATATGCCTCGTCTTCTACGTGACTCATTGCAAACTCACTAACACTGACTCGCGGGACCTTGTCGCTGCCAAACACACCATAGGCAAATACCTCCGCGCACATTACAGGACAAATGTGCTTGGACTTGCCATGAGTGCTGAATATGCAGCAGCCCTGTCTAACTACTTCTGAATGGGCTTTTTGAGTTTTTCAGCACAAATGAGGCAGTCATCGGTGTTACGCATAGGCCTACACACGCACAAACGCACACGCACGCACGCTGCAATGACCACAATAACAACCACCACTGCCTGGGCATCTGCTCTTAATCCGCCAACAACAAAAATATTTATCATACCCCACTGCTGTAACGACTTACTGCGTACAGTTACTAAATCATGCTTTCGGAATGACAGGCTATAATATTCCTATAATTTAGGCCTACTATGATAATTGTGTAGATTCCCTCTAAAATGTATTACAGCTTTAGTGTACTTCTATAAACCTGTGCTGTGGGTCTACCTTGTTTGCAGTCGCAGTATCCCCAGTCCACTCTGCCTCTGTTGTTCCTGAAGAAGCACCAGGGTCGGATCCTGCCGTCTGGGTTGCGACAGTGATTGTGCTGCCCTATTCCTTTCCCCGGGTAGCGCTCCCTAAACCCGGACACCTCGCTCCAGTTCATGCACCGGGCCCCGGACTCGGTGACGTCTACCGCTCCCCGGTAGGAAGCGTCTCTCCCGCGGCTGTGGACGCACTCCGTGAACGGCAGAATGAATGAAGGGACGCTGCTGGAATAACTGCAGCTGTTGTGCGCAGCCAAAAGCGCAGCAGTCACAGTCAGAAATGTCCAATTCATGTTTGGGTGTGTTTATCTCAGTCACTCGCAGCTACTGGATGTGTCAGTGCGCCGGGTTGTGCCATCAGCTGGGGAGACGCGGTTTCCAGTCAGCCTCATTGCCCTGCCGTGGGACGGGAATGGGTGCGAGCAGCTGAGGAGAGGGGGGAAAACACACAGACGCGGATCAATGAAACGGGCAGGCGGGCTCTAACGAAATCCACTGTCATATCCCTGTGAGTGCCTTTAGTTTTACGCCTGGCTATTTTACAGTTATTGCACTTTGTTGTAACCTATTTAATTTCACTGTAAAATCCATATAATGATTCCATGAGGTCTTGTAGTGCTTCAGCAACCCACTCGGCAGCAAGTTTATAAGCCAAGGTAGTGGAAACAGACCAAAAAAACTCATTTTATAAGTTTTGTTTGTCCACCTGAAGGCTCACATAGTCTTTATGAGGACATTTGTAGCAGCAGCTTAACCATACATCACTGTATAAATACAAGTCATGTGAAGAAAATACATTTTACGAATATGGCCCAGATTTTTTTCTTTGCTTATATTATTGACTCGTTGCCTTAAAATGATGATAGTTTACCCACCTTCATCTTTTCCACTTACCGGTTACATCAATATTCCGATGCTGTGAGATTTGCATAGTATAACTTTTATTAGGCCTGTATGGCTAGTTATTTTATTCTCTTGAATATGATTTGTTCCCCTGGCAGCCAGGGATTGGTTATCAAATAATCAATAGTCAGCGGAAAGTGGCCTCTAACCAAAGAAGAATGGTTAAATGATTGCTTATTAATATACAGCAACGAGAGAGGAACAGGCAACTGATACCAAAGCGATGAAAGGAATAGACTCACTGCATTATTTATCAGTCTACAGAAACGCTCATCCAGCCTGTACTCTCTTCCTCTCTCTCTCTCTCTAGTGTGTGTGTAGTGTGTGTGTGTGTGTGTGTGTGTGTGTGTGTGTGTGAGTGTGAGAGAGAGAGAGAGAGAGAGAGAGAGAGACAGCAGGGGGAGACGGAGAGCAGCTCAGAGTCCTTGGCGTCCTCCAATTGGAGGAACATTGCTGGCGTAAAATCCCAGCGTCCGAGTTGATGACACTATCAAAGCGCGTCTACCCAAGCACACATTTCCGCGGTAACTAGCCATATTTTAGTTGCCTTTTAGTCGCGTTTGTAGGCAATGTTTTGGTCTATCAGCGATAAAAGACATCCAGCAGTTCACTAGAAACCAATGCGAGATATTAAAAGACAGAAAGAGAGAAAGAATGAACAGTCGACTGCAAGAAATCCGTGAGCGGCAGAAGCTGAGGCGGCAGCTTTTAGCTCAACAGGTAAACAAAAACTGAGCCTCTTGTCGGCTGCAGCAACATTTAGGAGATGAATGTCAGCCTAGAGCGTTGGGTAAATGACTGTATAGCAAACACATGGATCAAATACAGTCGGTCGCATGGTGTAGAAAAGTGCACCATGCTGGTAAACATCAATGCGTCTGTTGTTGGCCACGTCTCAGTCTGATAACAATCTTTTTTTATTTAATTTGAATGGCAGCCGCTCACTAAAAGCCACCCACGTTGTTTAAGCTGGTTCAATAACATGCCATGATTTTTAACAACACTTATTTTTTTGAATACAAATGGATGCCAGCAATATTTTGATGCTGCTCCAGCTAAAATAACGCTAAATGGCATCACAACACTGCTGCGTGTTAAGTAAACACATCTAATAATTAGGCTAAATGATAGCATTCGACTACATGTTAGTATCAGGACACTCTGAATCAAATGAAAGTAGTCGAAAAATGTGAAGTGTGTAAATGTATGCCAGATGAATATAAGATGGCAAATGAAAATGTTGTGCAACATACAACAAAAGGGCATAAATATCAGAATATTAATTCATAGCGTATTGCATATATTTGCAGTATAACCTGTTGTTCATCTGCAGTTGGGAGCTGAAAGCGCAGACAGTATCGGTGCTGTGCTAAACAGTAAAGATGAACTGAAGGAGATTGAGGAGACCAGGGAAACATGCAGGTGAGGAATTTATTAAAACACTTGAACTTCTGACAAGTCAGGTTTTTTCCCTTATAGGTGATGCCAAACATTTATCTGTGGTTCTGTTTGATTTGACAAGGGAAAGCTGCACTAAACAGGAAGCTTAGTAAGTAAAGATATTAATGTTTTGCAGAGCTTCATTTGACTCTACGGTCCCATCGTCCAAACGGAAAGCTCAGTCAGAGGGAGAGGACACAGAGGAAGATGTGGAGGAACAAAAGGTGAGTGTAATTATAGAGGGAAACACTCTGTGAAGCTACATGGGTCAAAAATGACTCCACCAGCTGTATATAAGTTGGAACAACTTAAAGGAGGCTTCTATAAATTGTACGTACCATTCTGATTCCCTTTAATTGATAAAGCTCCAAATAATCCTGTTGGCAATTTAAAATATTTATAGAGAGAAAAACAAGCCCAGTTGTTTTGTTTCCTAAAGGGAAAAAAATAGTTTAAGTGTATTTTCATCATACGGTTCTGACAGCACCTAGAAAAGTCATCCTGCTATTGATGAAAAGGATCAGACATTACTTTAATAATTACATGACGTGTGAAATAATCAGGGCTCTGACATTACAGCGTTGTTATCTCAAGTTTTTGTTGACTGATAAATCATTTTATTTTTTGAGGGTTAAACATAATCACTGCTTTGTAAAATAATCACAGATTAAGCTCAGTTCCATGCACGATACTCAAATGAAAAGTTAATTTGCATAGTCAGATATCCTCATCTGTATTAATCTCTCTAGACTGTATTTTTTCAGGTAATACCAATCAAAAACTCACTGGTAGACTAATGCAGTGGCAACATGGCTTTTGCAACAAATTTTTGGATTTGGATTCAGAAAGTATGTGATGTGAAGTATTATATAAAACCAGTCAGTTCTGTTTTCCCCCATGAATGACATCCATTTGTTTTTCAAGTAAACTCTTCAAATATAGCGGTGCATTACTTTTTTTATTCCATCCCTTGGCAGTCGCTGTAAAAAGTCTCACTGGAATGGCCCAGTGAGCACGTTTACATGCACACCATATTCCTGTATTATTCAGAATATCCGCAATATTCCGGTGGCGCACGAGTCATGTAAACATGTACCGAACCCGATTAAGGTCATATTCCAGTTGGAGAAAATGTCTGAATAAGACCCCTGGCATATGCCTGTTCCAACCAGAATATTGTGCCATGTAAACACCTTAATCTGAAAATGCCCCGTACCGGAATATTCAGTTACGTCTGCGCATGCTCGATTCACAAGGAATCCTGGGGCGTCTTTGTTGCTATGGTTACTGCAAGCGGGGAGAACGACACAGTGAACAGCATGGCGAAAAGCAGGAAGAGCCAGCATTTTTGGAGTGAGGAGGAGACTGCAGTCTGCCTTCAGAAAGACTTAAATATCATGGAGTATATCGAGGGGAGAAAACACAGATACACAGGAGAAGACTTCTTCTTCTGTATTTCCGCCATACGCACCTATACGCGTACTGCTGCCCCCCGCGGCTGAGTGTCGCATTACGTAAGAGAATGGAATACGCCAAAACACGGGAACATGCCAAGTAACATGTAAATGGAATATTCCAATGCCGCAGCGCAATTACCTTAACCAGAATATTGACCCGAACCGGAATTTGGTGTGCATGTAAACGTAGTCACTGAGATATCCAACACAGAAATACTCCATTACCACTGAATGGGTGACTTGACTTTTTGGACTCCTAGAAAGTTTATTTGATCTTTTATACCAACATGTGCTTGACATTATTCTAGCAGCATCTGTAAGTGGAAAAATGCAGCCACATCCCTACAAAAGGCACAGTTTTTGTACTTACGTATCACAACTGCAGAGCCATCTTTTTAAATTCTTTGTTATTGTAGCTATACAACAGTGACATCACAGATTAGACAGTTGGGCAAACTCGTCCTTCATTTCTGACAATAAAGGATTAGAATCTAGTAAATTGTCATGTGGCATGGGAAACCCATTTGAATTCTGAAATGCAGATTGATTCCTTTGTAAAGGCGATTCATCAACATCATTACTACCATTACTGCGAGTGCACTGTGGTGTGTGTCTCATTGGCTGATTCATGCCTCTGTTCCACATCAGTAGTTAGCCCCACAATATACTGCCAGCCTTAATGAACCTCATCTAATGACAAATCACCTGGACCGCAGGCCCTGTTCTCTGCCGCCACTACAGCCTGTCAGCTGTTAACCACATGTGCTTAAATAAATCACAGAAAAAAAACACTGCCCAAACTCTGCCCACGATTGGGGCTGAGGAAATGGGAAGAAAGAGCCTGTGGTCTCTTGAGTGTTAGGCTGTGTGCTGTGACTAACTACAACAGCTTACAGGCCCTCCCAGATCTGTCTGCCCTGCTCAAACGTATGTATCACAAGCACATGAACAGATAAGCCTATGGGGAGGAGGGAGTGTAACAACAGTATTCAGCTCTGCCTCCACAATGAATCCAGTTACATGTCATTTAAATAATTTTATTGAAAGTTTGTTCATCAGGGAAAAATAAGTTGCACTCTTTCCAGAGTCATTTGCACCAAAAAAAAAGATGACATGATTTACACATTTTCCATACTAGGTCAAGCAAATCAAGGTGCCGTTAATATTTTTCCTGTTATGAGCAGTGTTTGCAAAGCCGAAACCAGTGTACTCTGCACCGTGTTGCTAAACAGGCTGTACAGGCACACCCAAAACAATAAACAGGTGGTGTCTGTACCTTCTGTCCATTGACCAGCTTCAGTTCATGACTCAGCCATATGAAAATAAAATACATGACAGCAAAGATAAATCTAAATTTAACCTAAAAGTGCAGCCTCTCTGCCAGGAGATGGGTCTGATAATATTAGGTGCTTACAAGGCTTGTTTCTGTGTGTGATGCCTAGAGATATGCAGAGTAATTAGCATTTGTTTCTTTTCTCCGGAAACATCTGGGCCCATCAAGCTCACCCCATAATCCCAGAGGGTGAATCCAAGCCTAGCCGCCTACATTGTTAAAGTGATATTTCAGTTTGTTATAACATTTACTATGGCAACAATACTTGATGGTGTTCTTTACTGTAAAGTGCCCATAAACACAGTAAAGAATGTTCTCAAAGACACCATGAGTAAATACAATCATTACTAGTGAAAGTGTATGAAAAATGTATCATGCTCATATATTAAAAAGGGCCGAATTGGGTACAGAGACTGCAGCAAGGCAAATTATTTTTGTTTTGGGAGTGTGGGTAAGCATGCTGGGGCCCGTAAAAGATTGATATTGTGACAGAAAATAGAAATATTACACCATTATCAACTGGACTGTAGATAATTCAGAGGGTTCTTCATTCTTGTGCTCATAACATACTAAGAATTGATGCCACTAATTCTGTAATATCTATAATTTATTGTGCACCATCTAAATAAATCCTTAACATTAAGAATGGCTTTAGATAGATACATAGATAGATAGATGGCAACTACCCTCGACCTCAAAGACCCAAATTTTAAACATCTTTATAATACCAACGAGCAGGCATCCCATGCTTGTCGCTCTAGTACACGGCACAACTGAAATCAGGAAAGCAACATGAGACCAAACAAATTGTTCAGGATTTCAATGCCCAACGTGAGACTTGGAGAACCAACAGATTTTAGTTAAGCTTCACAAATCTGCAAAAGTAGTGCCTACCTCTTAGAAAGGCTACTTGCTGCAGGAAAATGGATAAGAGCGATAAATTTGTAAAGATCACATACTGGTAAGCACAAAAAAGAATACATGGCATAAAAATTCAAAAATAATGGACATCAAGAAATAAATTTTCCTGTTTTACATTTATGGATTTTTAAAGCAGGGAGAAAATCTTGAATGGGGCTGCTAATATCACTCCTGAGCTACCAGGGTCATGTACTGCTAACATTGCTTGAATGTAATTTAATCAAAGCGGTCAAATGTCAGAAATGTGAGATGCTTTCATAGTAAGGATTAAATATGAGATAATGAAATCATACATTGTGGCACTGGCATCTCTCACTCACTCTTTCTTTTTGACATGAGAATAGATATCCTATAGTTCAGCAGTGTGGCAGTCAATATGACGATATTAGATCTTAAACGATTGATGTCTCCACAATCTCCCTTTACTGAGAGATCACAAGTACTGTGCCACAGTGATACTGCATATTCCTCAGCTGTCCTGACACTGCTCATACACACATTCAAAGCTGTTTCTTAAGTCCAACCTCAATTCGCTGTTGTACACACCAGTAATAATAACCAATAATAGCAAACAGTAGGTAGAGCCTATTTCTGTTCCTCCCCCTTTTTATTTGGCAATATATCAGCATGACTGACAACACGGAAGAGATGGTTCCTGAAATAAATTCAACATCAGTAATATGGGACTGGTGTGGACTTTGCAAAATTGATGCAAATAAATGTTATTTGCAAAGTTTGAAAAGACATGGTTCATGTGTCGCATGGCAATATGACAAACCTTTGGAAGCACCTCAAAAGAAAGCACACCAAAGAGCATGCCAAAAGTGAAACTAATGTTAGGGGATATCAGAGTGCATCAGCCTCAGCCACACAGCCAGAGGATACAAGACCAAAACAAACAACTTTGACAGAGGCATTTTGGAAAGGCACTCTGTATCACAAGACAGGCGCTGGAAAGAGGTAACCACTGCAGTGACATGTTATCTGGCCAAGGATATGATCCCTATAAAAACTGTAGAAAACAAGGGTTTCAAAAGACTGCTAAAAACAATCCGTGCCGAGTTATCGCAAATATTTTTCAAACATCACCATGACTGTACTTTGAATGCTGCAACAAGACTGAACACAAAAAAAAAAATCATCCACTTTTTAAAAGAGGACAACATGACCTGCATGACCAGGCAGTGGGTCTAATATGGTGAGGGCCTTGCAGCTTACCAGCTGGACTCTAACTGGACAGCTAGGCACACACTTCATCAGTGAGTGAAACAAAATAAAATAAAATTTTGTCTCAGCTACTGTTTTTCTTTTAGGTTTTGTCTCCTTGTGGAGCTATATTTTCTTAAATAGGGAAATTTGTTTGGTTTTACTATTCAGCAACTTGCAAAATATCAATATGAAAAATAATCATGATCTTATCAAGAATTGTTATCCTGCCTGAAAAAAAATCACGATATAATATTTTTGCCATATCGCCCACCCATAAGTTACAGTCGCTATACATACCCTACTGAGGTAGGTTGGGGGGAGAGAGATCCCCTGAGGACTGACAGAAAGCCACACGCAACCACCATGCAGCCTGAGTGAGTCAGCTGCCTCCGTATAACCTGTATCCTGGTCCCCAGTCCCACAACAGACAGAAAAAGCAGCGAGTAGGAAACCCCCCAGGGCCAACTGGTTCATGCTGGGTGTGCGTGTGCCACACATACATAGGTGCATGCATGTGACTGTGAGTGACTTCATGTTTCTTGTATCTGTACATTATTCTGGCAGATATTTATGCCTTTACAGATCGCATCATGTTAGATGCATTAGATTATACAAAAGCTCATAATTGTAATCTCTTATGGTTTTTTCTTGTTTTTAATACTTGATTCATCCACTGTTGCACAAGGAGAATGTTAGCAGTTTCCCTCTTGCTCATGCAGTATTTATTTGTCTTGCTATATGCATACCAATATTTTAGAACATTTTGACATGTTTTGACTTGACTTGATTTTACCAACTTGTTGTGCATCATCTCAAGCACACAACATACTGTACATAATACTACCTGCATGAAGGGGAAACATCTATTTTCTCATCACATTACATTATGTAAATCAGAGAGCTTATTTACCAGAAAGTTGACATATTCCTTAAGGACATTTGCACTACACTTTGTAGATGTGATATCTGGCAAGGAGCTGTTACAGCTGATTCTCAGTCAGAAGGGCTTGAACAAAGCAATGGTAATAGATTCATTGATGTGAGCTGAAAGATGATACATAGCATCTCTTAACACATTGATGGAGGAGTGGTTGTAGTTCTCCACATTGATCTTATCACATCACTGATATACCTTACTTGTCACTGTTAGGGAGCAGTGTAACAGAAATGTTGCAGTAAGTAGCAAAGCTGATTTTGCCAAAAAGTACATTGGGGACCTCTGCCATTTAGCTGGAAATACTTGCTGCTGTCATTCAGAGCACAGTAGAGAGGCAAAGCTATTTTTAATGAGACTTAAATCTCAATAACCCCTGCGATGGGCTGAAATGCCCTAATCCCAACCCCCCACAACCAGCACACTTCCTGATCCCCCCCTCCTCCACACACACACACAAACACACACACACACACACACACACAAACGCACTTTCAGAGGTCAAGACAAGGGAACACAAATGATTCATGGTGAAAACCCAGCAGAATTTAAATAGACATGCCATGGGACACAGATTCTCATCACCATAACAACACATGATAATTCTAAAATCAGGAGAACTCACTGTCCCGGACAAATAATTTCCCCTGACAATTACTCCTACTCGGCCACCTAAAGATTACCTACTAGTATTTTTGCGTTTTAACTCAAATGACCTTAGTATACTCACATCAGCTGTTGGAAGGCTAAAGGCAAGAAAAACATGTTTTTATCAGGAAGATCCTTGGTTCAAATACCAAGGCCAATGAGGAATGCTGTCTAAGAGGTGCCCTTGTGCAACACACTTAACCCCACTTGTTCCAATAGTATAGCTAATATTAGAAGGCTGTGGCTTAATTGGGGAGCTCCTAGCTGTTCAAGTTAGAACTGTATGTATGTGACGCATAGTGGTGCTATAAAAAAAGCATGCATGCTCAGCAAAAATCTTCCCTGGATGAATACAATATTTTTAAAAACGTGGTTCACCTTATGGTTGTGCATCAGTAGATATGCCTGCAATGTCTTTTAGACTGTGGGATGCTGTTCCTAATCAGTGCAGAGCATATCAGGTTTCACAGTGGGCAAGCATGACTCAGTGTGAGATTTGGCTTGAGTCCTACAGCATGTTTTTTCCGGTCACACAAATGTACCTTTATACACAACCTGGACAGTAGCATGATATGGACAAGTTACCGCATCCTAACAGTCTATCGGCTGAGCAGGATTGTATAATGCTTACTCTGAAATACAGTACTGGCTTTTGTTGATGTTGCTTGGCACAAGTACAAGTAATTTAATACGGACTCTGGAGTCACATTTTGACTGAAATAATTTCCACTGAATACTGCAATTGCAATATAAATTGCATTACATGTGGAAACAGCTTTTTGTGTACGATGTCTTCCTGCACTTGACCATGAAACCCTAATATTCCCTAATATTCTCTACACTACAGTATGTTTTCTGGGCTGGCGTCAGTTATGAACTTCTGCTAGCCACAACGCTGTAACCAGAGACAGGACAGAAAACAATTAAAAGCTAAGTCAAATTAAAACTCACCATTACAAAGGCTGGCTTAGCGTGGTCTGAATAATGCTCTGATTCACACAGGCACTGAACATAAAAATGCAAAAACATCCTCAGCAGAGGCAGCAGCTGCATACTGTAGTTCATTGTGGGAAATTATGTAAGGCACAAAAGCAGTTCTTCAGGTCAGTCGCCAGGCACCCCCTTGACGCTCTTTATCTACAATGCATGAAGACCACAGCCCCTTAGAGCTTAAATAGTTCACAGCCACCCAGTGAGTTTTCAGAGGGCTGTGCAGCTGTGCACAAGGAGGCCGTCCATTAAGAGTTAATGGATTTACTTTCACAAAAGGACCTTAAAGCCACAGTTCTCAGTGCTGTGTCTTGGTGGTAAAAATAGAATTGAGGCAGAATGGACGGATGCTATTTACAGTCCTCCAAATATCTGTCGCAGAAACCGGCCATTTACTCTCTCCCTTAGCGTGAGGAAATAATAGCTCCAACTCCCTCTGCTTCACACATACAGTGATTACATCTCATGTACTTATAATTATTATTCCCTCCATGTTGCTGCCTCATCCCTGAAATATCACTGAGGAAAATCTAGACGCACATAGGAAGCCAGGCATCGATTACCCTTGATCTGAATTGTGAGTGATAAAGTAAATGGGCTCGGGGATGCAGGGGATGTGACCAAATGCCATCAAAATGTCACCTGCAATATTACACGGCAAGTGTAGTCTACTTATTACAACTGTGATTAAATCTGGGATGAACCTACCATCTGTTTACACTTGAAAATAAAGTGCACCATTTCATCTCAGCCAACCAGGCATCACCGGCATGGCCTACTACAATCTGGCACTGTATGATCTGTAAATTACTGCAGCTAGGAAATTTCACTCTTTGTAAGACAAAGTGCAGACACATTTAATGACAGAGTGGCACCAGTCTGTCTCCCACTCCCCCTGTATGTGTGTGTGTGTGTGTGTGTGTGTGTGTGTGTGTGTGTGTGTGTGTGTGTGTGCGTGTGTGCGTGCGTGCGTGCGTGCGTGTGTGTGTGTGGTGTGAACTGGGCCCCAGGGCGCGAGCACTGACACTGGGCAAAGACCACAGGAAGTGTTTGGAATGCCTTCGCTTGAGCTTTATCAATCAATAGAGGGCCAGTATTTGATTTTCCAGATGCCAAGATCAAAGCTTGCCCTTGTTTGCACACATACACTTCAAGCACCTCATACAAATGAATATAGAGGTAAGAAGAGAATTCAAGGAATATGCTTTGTTACATAACTGCTGCGCTATTTCAGCTCAGCTTTTCCTCCACCATGGCTGAAGGATGTAGGCTGTTTTCTGTGCTTTGTGTGGTAAATAATCTAGATTAGCGATTCTCAGTGGTGGCACTACTGGTTTTCTATCCTACCATGTAGTTCATTGCAATTACCTTGCAATTACGTTAACTGCCATTACCTTCACCTGGCATCACAGCTGTAAATCAGTGCCTGAGTACATGGCTACGATGAGAACCAGTAGGGCTCTGGATCTTGTGGACAAGAATTGAAAATCACTGATCTAGGGTGAACATCGCTCTTCATGTGGTGTGTTTTTTTAGTACAAGAAAAAGACTAGTCTAATCATCAAAACTGGGTGACTGAAGTGTTTAGTTTTGTTAGACTCATATCTGTGCTAGAGGGTAAGAACTATAAACCTGGACTCAGAAATCCTTGATAGGTAAGACAGAGCTGATCAAGTGAGATTTTCCAACTTTCTCATCCCATCATCAATATGTGTCTGCTTGGCACATGTGCAGTAGGTGTCCAATTTTCCCAAAGGGAAGCCAAGAGGGATGATCAGTCTCAAGTACTTCTATGGTTCATTTTCATCTAAAAGCCACTCTGCAGGAGCATGTCAGTGCCTATTATTTGGCAACACAAGAGGCCTTGACATTTGGGTAGTTTCATAAATGGGTAGCTTCAAAAATTTAACTTTCAACGCTATGATTGAGATCATCATATTACCTAGTCATCAGATGTGTTTTGAAAAGCACTACTGAAAAACATTTTCCAATAAATCTCCACACCAGATCTTATTTTTCTGTCTTTGGGCATCCTAGTATTTACAAATGTAAGCTGAAGGCAGGACTACATTTATTACAGAAATTAAGCAGTTACTCCTTGGGTCAACGGCTTAGATTAATCACTTGAGAATTAAGAACAATATCAGCAGTTCCAGGTTTCCTCTGTCTGTGGCACGCAGGGCTATTTTTAGTTTACATTCAGGGCTTAGGAAAATGCACACAGACCAATGATATGGCAGCTTGTCTACCTAAACTGTCCGGGTAGGTATACACATATTCCATTATTGTACTCCCATTTCAAAATGTCTATTTTTGTGTTCTTTTGGTGGTGGTTGATTTGTTTTTAAAGGAACTATCTTGAATTTGAATGAACATATGATTATATTATTACACTAATAATGTAAAAACTGGAACAGGTTAATTTCCACAGCACAATAAAGCCAAAAACTCCACATAATATATTGGGGTTCCTTAAGGAACCAGTTAGGTTTCTGCACCAATTTAAATTTGAAAACCCCATAAAGACTGAGCAAAAATTATTTCATGTATGGCTGCTCATTCTGTGCCCCTCTGGGAGCTGTGATTCACCAGAGTTTGATGTCAGGACATGCTGTATCAGAGGACAGACTACAACACCCAATGGCGTGTCACTTGACATTTACTTAAACTGATGTTTTAACGATTACCAGCCACAGCAAACTGTTTCACATAATTTCAACAAGCCATCATTCTGACTCTGTACTGAACAGATTCCCTGATTGCTGGGTCGACATGTTGCCCCTTAGAAGTTTGAGGAACAGTAACCTCCAGATCTTTAAATAAGCAAGGCAAATAATCATAAATTGGAGCCAGTTGAGTCAGTCAAATGTGTCCCTAGGAACAGCAGTTGTGACACACAGTATTAGATTTTGTCAGTATTGAGCACACATTGTGGCAAGGCAGCCTGTGTTTGTTGTTACTAACTGCCTGCTTCAGCAGTCGAGAGCAGGTTAGTCTGGCTCTGCACATACCTCTGGTACCCAGCCCACTTGGATGAAGCACAGTCACACTGCACAGTGGTAGCTGATGGTATGCCATTCAAACTACACGACACGATTATTCACAAACATCCCGCCATTCGTTTAAGTGACCGACATCGTATTTTAATTTTTTTTTATCCTTGCAACAATCGGCATGCATCTATTTTATAACACACGAAACGGGCATTTAGTCGACGAAAACCAGTTAATCCCCGCTTGTAGACACACCTACGAGACACCCAGTTGGGAATGTGAGCAAAATAACCTTGCAAAAATGTTACACCAGGGTCAGTTTATTTTTCCCCTCTGAGTTTAGTACCACACAGGCTACAGTGACAAGAGATTGTGGTCACAAGCAAACTAAATACTCAGATCATCAGGTTATGTAAACAGATTTGTTGGTGTATAAGTTAACTCTGGCCTTGCTGTCGGGACTAAACAGGCGTTTAAACACACAGTCGTCCTCAAAATCCTCTTTAGAAAAAGCTCTTCTTAAGACTCCTGTGTTTTCCCCACACAAGTCAAGTCACCTACACCTCACTTCGATGTTTACAATAATGCCGCGGCCACATCTGGTTTCTTACCGTTCTGTGCTGAGATGAAAGGCAGCATCAAGTTTCCAAAAAGGACCACGGCCAGCATCGCTGCGTCGGGATGCATTGTCGGGGCTCGAGTACCAGGGTCTTGGTCGGACGAATGTGGGAGGAGAGATCGTCTATTGATCACAGGATCTAGAGAGAGATGGGCCGAGCATAGCACTGATTTCCTTTAAAATAAGTCAGCCGAGGATGATTAAAAAATGGACAGAGATATGCATCCGGGATTGAAAGACCTTAGGCAGACAGTGATGTATTAATGGTCCAGGACAAGGCCAGCGGCTCAGGGATGCCGATGTGCAGCCATAGGCGGTGAAGAAGCTTCCTTCGTCGGATTCACGGAAGTATTATGGTCGGATTGCGGAAAGAGGTCTTTCGATGTCAGGGAGATTGTCCACAGTGTAGTTCTGAAGATTCAAAGATGCGCAGACCGGTGCGCATTTGCGCTCAAACAGCCATGGCTGGGTGATTACGGTGAAAGTGCACAAATTATTCCGGATGGGAAATGATGCGAACATAAGTCTATTATCAGCACCGGCCTATTTTTAATACAAAATTGAAGAACAGATGCTGTTAGGATAACAATGGCAGCAATGTCAAGGTGC
>OMLB01015090.1:0-20185 GCA_900302555.1 Myripristis jacobus
GAGTGAGAGGCGCAGTGCAGCCTGGGTGCTAATCAGACTCGTCCTCCAGAGCGGCGTTTGACATTTCCCATCAACACCGGCTCCCAGCTCGCTCTCCTCACCTGAGCTCGACTCTCAGCTCCCAGCGAGACTGTCTTCTGTGTTGACACAGGCTGGCTACTCCGTCACTCACTCGCCTCATTAACTCCTGTTTGGCTGTTATTCTGACGGCCATAGTCATACATGCACGTGCCCTCACACATACACACTCATGTACATTCACCGAGTCAAAGTTGCCCACTCGGTGTGAGCTGAGTGTTTCTCACTTTGCACGTTTTGGCATCGTTTTGACGTTTGATGATTTACCGCTCGTGCTGCAGCCACAGGCTTCTGTCTGCTGGCCTCTGATCAGATGAATTGATTTTTGAGCACGAGCAGGAATAGCTCATACTTTGCTTTTCCTGCTTGTCTGTATGTGCTGAAATCAGTGCTTCGAAAATTCAGCCCTGGTCAGTATGAAAGTTGGTTCGCAATTTATTACTACAGTACTTACAGTAATAAAGACAGCGGTCAAAATTAAACAGTGTACTTGAACCGTTCAACCTGAGTAGCTTGATTTGCATAAAGTACAATAAATCAGGGGATATTAACATATTAGGGGAAAATATTTGCACTATTGGGCTTGCTCATCTCTGTCATTTCTGCTACTTCGGACCCACAAAGACCACTGATTAAAGTGCACAGCGCGGAGTCAGGCGTAAAAATTTATAGCTGCTTCCAGTTTGAAACGCCATCAAATATCCAGCTGACAGAGATCTGTGTCTATCTCGAGCCACAATTCATAACAACATATGAGGCAGTGTCACTTTTGTTCAGGGAAATAGCTTCCTTGTTCCTTGCAGCTGTTGCAGCAATTTCCTGGATTAGTAAAGTTTAAATGAATGAACGAAGCAGGAAGAATGGCGTTTGTGCTGGAGCCGATAGCGATCAGCTTGGATTTGATACAAACTGTGACACCTTTGAGTGTGCCAGCACTTCCTCTTCTTTCACAAATCATCATACCTGCGGCGAATGAGCTTAAAGCGTGTTTAAATTGAGGACGCACTGGTACAAACATCCAAATAATGTCACTCACGAAAGAAATGAAGTGAAGCATGGAAAAACATTTAGCACTTTAAGTTTAATCGAGCAAACCCAACAAACGAGTTGCTGGCTTTCAGTTTAATGACACAGTTTCTTATTCTCTTGTCTTCCCAGAAGCAGTCACGCCCTCCCGCCTCCCATCAGCCTCTCTCCCTTCACCTGTGTGTTCCCCCGCCCATCTACTTACCTGCATCCCGCTCCCTCATCAGTCCCTCTGCGTATTTATACCGGTCCAGTTGCGTTCTCGCTCCGTCACATCGTCTGGTGTGCTTTCTGTATCTCTGCTCGCCGGTTCGCGACCTCTGGACTGCTTTCTGGTTTTTCTGGGTTCTCGTCGCCAAGTCCCCTTTTTCGGATTTGTTTGCCTTGTGGACCGATTACCTGGTTTGACCCCCTTGCTTGTCTTTTTGTTTTTGTCTGAAACTCTAAGTAAACAACTGGTTACTTGAACTTGCTTTTGTTTGTGGTCGTGCTTTTCAGTTCAAGCCTGTCTCCAGTTGTAACAATTAAGGCAGATGAGAAAGAGCTGATTGAGAAGAGGAATGCCTGAGCAGCATGCAAGCGTATCATAATTGTCTATCAGACACAGAGGTGGTTAGTGTGGTTGGCATGGGTAGTGTAGTAGCCTGCTAGTGGGGCATGATTAAGCTTTCTGCTGTTTGTTGTGTTCCCAGGGCTCATTTTACTCGGGAGGGAATTATAACCTCCATTTTGTTGGCCTGGGGTGAAATGGCACACACTTGACGCACCCAGGGCTCATTAGAGAGATAGAATCAGTGTCCTCCATTTTATGACAACGCCGATTGAACAGTTCATGTCGAAGCAGATTGCTCACCTCTAACAGGTATGATACTTCCATAGCCAATACTCTCACACCAATGTGATTATGTTTGGTCTTCAGTCAATTTACTCACCGTTACGCAACTTGAGCTCACGTCTCTGAGTCACCGACGGCTGTTTTGATCTAGCAGGTTTCCCGCCTTCCGTGCTTGGGCTTCTATCCTTCAAAATAAAAACCTTTCTAAAAGATAGGAGCTACACTGGACAAAATGCTCCAAAGTTAGGCGCATATCATCAGAAATTTTCAGTGTGAATAAATCTGAACTGATATCAACCAGCCACGCTGACATGTCAGTCTTTGGCCCGGTCCCTCCCTGTCACCGTTGCCCAAGAGCGCGACGGCGTTGCACCGTGGACAGTGCTGACTCACCTGGTGAAATATCACACACCAGCCCCCGCACCCCACACACTCCCCTCCCTCCCTTCCTTCTGGGTTCACCCTACACTCCAGTTCAAAGTGGTTTTGCCTGTCTAGCCTTGGCGTTTAATGTTTAAGTATTGGGAGCGGCTGGAGAGTGCAAATAAAATGCCTTTACAGACTCCGGGGCACGCTGAGGGCTGTGATTCCAGATACTGTATTGTGAAATTCCCATTGTGCTTCACAGAATAGCCTCAGGGCATCTGAATCCGTTCCCTTCACTTTGACTCTTTACTTCTTCATAATGTCTGGTACATGCAGCTTAGGTAAACCATTTAAAGGAAGATTATTCAAACTTAATACAAAAGGGTATATGTCCAAAGTTCAGAGCAGGATAAAGATTTGAATGCGGAACCCAGCTGCAAAAGAAAACCAAAAATAGCACAATGTCTTGGCTTTCTATTGGCTAAAAGAAAGGAAGCCCTTTTTGCTGAAAACAAAAATAACAGGGAGCCTGACGCTACTTATGTATGTGCGTGATTATTCTGTAGTCCTAATCCATCTAACAACGTTACAAAACATTCAGACAGGAGGAGGCATTAGCACAGTAATTGAGGGACTTACACTGGTAAAACTCGACTCAACCACTTCTCGCTCGTGCTTGATCGAGACTGTGGCACAAGAAATCAAACATGGGCGTGGATTTAGTCAGATTCTAATAATATCTCCAAATTCCCCCCAAATGTCAGGCAAATGAGAGAATTTTAAAAAAGAAAGACAGTATTGTGTGGCTGATGAAGGTGATTCAGACACATGGAGCCGGGATACGGTGCAGACTGGAAAGGGGCGATGTGATGAACGTGAGGTAGGGGGGCAGTTTTGAGTCTGATGTGACACAGAAAGAGCCAGAAACTGATGACTCATTGGCCGTTTTTCACGCCTCACATTGGATTAGCCATCACATGCAACAGGCTTCCTAATATGTATTGAGTAATGCCCTCAATCCCTCCTGAATTATTTCATAAAATCAGCCTCGGTTTTGCAGTCTCACCCTCATAATGCAGTGGCCCGTGAACAGGAATAAACAAGAGAATGTCACACACTTGCACACATCTGGGATTTTGCACAGGTACTTATTGTAGTAAAGGTCTAAAAAGGGCCTTAGAGGAGTCCAAGAAACTTTACTGCATAATCAGGTTTGTAGAGGGAGGGAGTTTGTAGGTTATTCTGAAATAAGCCTAAATATCTCTTTTCACCAGGAGAGTTTCCCATGTTGGCCCGCTGGTAACAAATCTGGGTCAAATAGTATAAATAATTCTCGGTGTTTGTGTCAAGATGGGTGGGGCCACTCAGACAACGATAGATGCATTTTCAACCACAGAAGTACACTAAATTGACTTCAAATACTTTGATTGATTGTCTAATCTGTCTGCTATGCTTTGTATTGCTCTTTGTGGCAAACTCCACCCATCTGACACTGAAGCAGGCAAAACCAAACAATGAAACTGGCAACACTTTACAAAAAGATACACAGCATTTTGAGTAGTTACTAGGGAACAAATAAGGGACAAATGAGGAAGTAACTGCTAGTAAACCATTAGTTAACAGGCAGGTCTTCAGAAACTCCCAGTCAAATTTTATAGAGTACCTAATGATTAGCTAATTTGGAAATGATTGTTAGATACTATGTTAATGAAATAATATGTAATTAATTGCTCATGGGTATCTGTAAAACCTTATAATGGACCTTCTGAATATGCTCTAAACAACATTTAGCCAGTAACTAATCATTAGTAATGAGAAGGTCATGATTTAGTGTACTGTATATATATATATATACACACTGTATATTACACCACTTTACATGAGGAGACACAAAAATACAAACTAATAGGTGGGCAATAATGAAGTAGGGATTTGTTATTGGTGAGTAAGTACCATTTAGTGTATTAAGCGCAGAAGTACTCAAGAACTATACATTAAACGTAGGACCATTATAAAGATTCACAGATATCCATGAACAATTAATTGCATATTAGTTCATTAACATAGTGTCTAACAGTCGTTTCTCAATCAGTTAATCATCAGCTTCTCTATAAAATCTGATTACTCAAGAGCTGCCTGTTAACTAATGGTTTACAAGCAGTTAGTCTTTTATTTGTTCATCATTTATTGCCTTGTAATGACTCAAAATTTTTTGTACCTTATTGTAAAGTGTTACTATGAAATTTAACATTTGCAAATACTATTTAACCCAGGTCTGGCTGGTAGACGGTTGGATTCCAGTGTGGGAGACACACAAGTTCAAATCCAGTCTGCCCCACCAGCACACCTTGTTCTTGAGGCTGCATTATTCATTACTTTCTCTGCATTATTCATTTTGCTTACCATTTCCACTTATAAAACATTTTGTCACTGATTTACAGTTCTCTTGGTGAGATTTAGGGAAGGCAGGCAATGTGGACATGCATGTCATCCACAGAGGATGTGGGGATGGAGGACTCCAGCTCACCTCTTCCCCTCACTGCGGTTTTGAGGCGTTTGTGTGGCATGCCAGGTTTTATCTCAGTGTTGTGATACCTGAACCGAGACTCTGACCCCAGGCCAAACAGAGCCTCCGGTGTCCTCCAGGGTACCACAGCTGCTGTCAATGCTGTGTTTGAACAGGATCTCTGCCGAGATGACTGCTGAAATGTGGCTGAAGAAGACGTCTCGAGAATTTCCATGACGTTTACCAAAAAACAGAAGGAATTCAGTGACATGTTATGTACGCTGCCCTGTTATTTTATTTCCTCACTCCTCACAGTCGCTGCAGGTTGTGGTAGAGTATCTTGATCTGGGTTACACAGCAGCATACCAAGTGTACTGGCCATCTTTTGGCCAAGACTTGGTGTTCGTAGTCTCAGTGAGCGGCAGGTAGTCTCACCTGCCCTGGTAGAGGTGCCATACGCCTGGCACAGACTGAACACCAGACTGGAGGTCAGCCAGAGTGAGTTTTAATGAGACCAAACCCACACCGAAGGCTGGCAAATCTGTCCTCACTTCTGAGCACCTGTGCCACACTGTCGGCTTGATGAAAGTTATAGTTACCCTAAAACAGACCCTTTTCCTGTAATTACTTTAACAGGTGGTTTGTTATCACATAAATAATTTGTTATTACATAAGTAATGTTTCCTGAAACATTTTAGACATCCTGTATCTGTCTTAATTGGCCAAATGCCTTGAATGCCTTCAAGCCTGATGGTACTATGTGTGCAGTTTGTAATCAACATCCGTTTCACACATCCAATCCCAAAACATTTCTTAACTAGCTCTAATCACCTAAATGAAAACATCTCTGTCTCAGTTTTAAAAAAGGAAACTCTGCAGAGCTGGTGACAGACATGGAAACTGATGAAAGCCCAACATATCCTGGTATTGATTGTTTTTAGTTTTCCTTTGTGCACAAAACCCAGCAAATCATCATCATGGGTGTGGAATTAATGGCAGAAGTCCTGTGTGAAAGAGGAGGTGTTAATATATCTCCCTGCCATCAGTTTAGGGAATAGCCCCTCCCTGCAAACGTGCGAGGACAAGAGAAAGTAAGACAATTACGCACATACCTCGGCGGCTGCTATGGGCCAGTGAATACAGTGGTTACCATGGCTTAATCTGCCAATGAAGTGGACTTTGGAGGGGAGGGATGGGGTCCGTCGGTGATCTTTGGCCCAAACAGACTAAGTCACTACATTTGTGTACACTAAACATGCTAGTTCCAATAAGATGTGGCCCAGGATGCGTCGGACAGGCCTGGGATAAAACCGTCTGGCAGTCTGCTGTAAGTCTATTTTCCCTCCCTTTCATGATGATCTTCTTGTTCAGCTAGTAACCTTCATGGTGTGGGTTATTTTTCATTATTATTATTTGATTTATTTATTTTACATGAGCTATTATGAGCTGGATGGCTACTTAGAATAAAAACGGGGACCTGATGGAATAAAGAGTGGCATCCACGCTGTGGCGCACAAAACGGAAGGCACAATAAGGGCGCCCAGTGCGCGCATGGCACAAACATCACTTTAGGGATGATTTGTAAGTTTTACTTCACTTCAGAGCTTTATATGGATTTGCTTTTGTGCACAATAAGAATCCAGGGGACACATTTTGTTATGTTTGCTTAAAATCCACCATTTATGTTTACCTAAAGGATACGAGGCGTCTCCAAAAGTATTTGCGCACAATCACACTAGTGTTGATTATAATTACTTGTAAAACAGCTTTAGGAGCATACATGACTTAAAGTAAGCAATCCAATCATTCTGGTTGAACGTTTGAG
Source organism: Myripristis jacobus (assembly GCA_900302555.1). Classification (NCBI taxonomy): domain Eukaryota; kingdom Metazoa; phylum Chordata; class Actinopteri; order Holocentriformes; family Holocentridae; genus Myripristis; species Myripristis jacobus. The sequence goes on from OMLB01015090.1 coordinate 6,637, forward strand.
TAAATTCTCTGTTGTTCGCTGGTTTAGACAGCGTAATGTTCCAGTGCAGGCTTGCGCAGTGCGCGTTCACAAGCAGTCCTATTCTCTTGGGAATTGTATTCTCCACAGAAAGTTAGACGCATTTCATTGTCGGCACACATTCAAACCACCTCAACTAACTACACTGCCTGGGATTTGCGCCTTTCACTCTGCAAGTGCTTTTCTGCCCTGCCTTCCTTGTGAAATCTGGAATATGGGAGGGTAAAAAAAAGCCGGTGTGTAATTGATGTTTTCCCATGGAGCAGCCCCTCCTCCCTCCAACACAGGCTAACCCTCAGGTGGAAGAAATCTTTTAAGATTTTTTTTGTGGGATAACATCAGGAGGGTTTGTCTAGGCGAGCCAATCAAGTCCCTCCCCTGCTATAGATCGGTGCTATAATACATAGCAGTAAGCGGTTGCCTCACACAAGCGGCTGCAGCTCGACTAGAGATCCCGTGGCTTTAATTCCCCTCACTACTTTTTCAGCCCTCTTTCGATGTGCCCCGTTATTGTCATTTGTCTGAGGCGTTCATTTCCGCACCTGCCACGGTAGACACCAGGCAAAGGCGAAGTAGAGGAGGAGACAAGGACATTGCGAGAGCCGGGAGAGATAGACGGTAGAGACAGCCGCAACGACTCGGTTGAGATCTTAAAGGACAAAAAAATGCTGCTCTGGACCAGAATCGTCTTGGTCGGTCTCATCTGCTTGTCCTTGGTGTCCTCTGGGATGGGATGTGGACCGGGCAGGGGCTACGGCAGGAGAAGACACCCGAAGAAGCTGACACCTCTTGCGTACAAGCAGTTCATCCCCAACGTGGCGGAGAAGACCCTCGGGGCAAGCGGCAGATACGAAGGCAAGATCACAAGAAACTCCGAGCGATTTAAAGAACTGACTCCCAATTATAATACAGACATCATATTCAAGGATGAGGAGAACACCGGTGCCGACAGGCTCATGACTCAGGTAAAGAGAGAGAATAGCCTTTTCCCCCCATTGCCTGTCTCCTAACGCACCATCACTGCGCACTGCAACAACCTCCTTGTCAGGCTGATTGCGCACCATAAGTGAAGTCAGTTTTACCCGCTGCTGAACTCTTTACACTGAGCCCATTAAACTTCAGTGTAAAAAAGGTACGCTTTATGCATAGAATGGAAGTTTTGCAAGGTTTCGAGCTTTAAGCGAATATAGAAATCCAACTGGAGACGTGATGTGCAGGCGGACAGTCAGGACACTCGGCCTTCATGATTGTGGCAGTGTATTTGAAATATTAATGTGGCCCTCTCCTCATATCTATATTTGTATCCGTGTGAGGCTCTATTTGTTGTTTTATAGGCGCACATCACCGTGCATGCAAAAGGGTATTTCAGGATATTTAAGCTATTCGGTATATGCAGCCCATTTAAGGTTCACATAGCACCTTGTTTTAAGTGCCTTCTCTTTATTCCAGTCCTAGAATATAGAGAGAGGGGATGCGGAGCGCCTCAAACAGCCGGGCTTATTCATGCATGGTGTGGCTCATTCAGACATTTTCTCGCATTGGCTACTGTAATTTACCCTTTCGTATGGTGTGCATCAGTGCATGAAAACAGTGACATTTCTTTGAGAGTGTTCTGAACACTATCAGGACTTCATAAATGGGTGGGACTCGGTCAATTACAACGAGCAGGGCGCACGGACTGACTGTGCCTTACACAAATGCATTTTCTTGTGAAAGATCATCATCATTTTTTAATCGCCTATTCCATCACTACCTTGTCAGTTTAATGGTTACACATCAAACATTACAGGCCGTTTCATCAGTAAAAACGAGATTCACAGGACATCGGAGATATTCTTTGATTTCTGTTCAGGCTGCAGAATGCCATGTCTTTTTTGTATGACTTTTAGCACTCAGATGTTGGTGAATAATTAAAAGCGCTTGGGTGATATTGGCTCAGTAATAATAAAATGCCGGTGGTGGTGATGAAGCCGGGCGCGCGCCGAAGTCCCTCAACCCGTACCTCGCGCCTTGGGCACGAGCTCCGATGAAATATTCACTGTGCGTGCGGTTTCAGCATCCCTCTTAACACTCTCCTCTGTGATACACCTATAAGTTCACCACCAAACAGAATGGTCCAGAAATGGGAACTGTCCGGTGCTGTGATTCTGAAAGTGGGGATCGGGGACCTGCACGGGTTCTTAAAGAGGCTTCGGGTCCTCAGCAAAATGAAGATTGGCTTTATTTCGCGATTATTTCATTCATTTGAAGTTGAACAGTGGGAGAATGGCATGGGAATGTCTGATGCGATCAGAGGTTTCACTCTCCCTAGTCATATCGCCCCACCTACAGTCTAAACAGTTGTGCAGGTCTATATCAAATCTAGTCAAACATCAAGATGGGAGTCCAGCAGACAAAATCTGATTCAACTGAGGTCCCCTGCCTTACGTATGTCTATTTTAGGGGCTTTGAGATGAGAATATTTGGGAACTTTTGTATACCCGCATACAATACTCGCTTTTTGGAGCCACTTGTCTTGGTTTCTGTTTCACAATTTGTTTCAGCATAAGAGTATAAACAGAAAACCTACAATACAACGACAGGCTCTAAGTGTGAGGGCATATGGATACATGAAAGGGCTTTTAGGCAAACCCCATTGGGCCTGAGCCATAATATGAACTTATGACCTTTGGTCAGCCAGAGTAGAGGCCAAAAGAGCAGAGACTTGCATAAGATATTACGACTATGCATTGTGAAGGCTGTTGTTTTAATACAGGGCATTACAAAAGCACCAAATGGGGGCATTCACCTGCAAAAAAGGGCAACTGTATCTGCTGTTTGTACTCTGAGTGCCATAATCATTATCACATGGGGATTTATGCTGTGCCAGCGGTCCTTGTGCTATTCCTCGGTTTTACGCATGAATCCAGTGGGCTTTTACGCACGGATCCAATGGGATTTTACGCATGAATATTGTGGATTTACCCATTGATACACGCACAGGTCGTTGACATCCTGCATTTGACTGCAGAAAGGGGATCTTACTGCTATTAATGATACCAGGCACGTGCCTGCTGTGGTTTCCTAAGATGCATGTAATGCACGATAAATAAATAAATAAATAAATTCAATGAAGTCTACTCTAGCCTATAAAACTTGATACCCTCAGGCTGATTTGAAGTAGCGCTTAAACCAGCATCCACTCCCTCAGCTATTAAGACACATCTAATTTAAAGGAAAGTTACCAAGACCGGCGTTTTACAGACTTTTACAAACACTATTTCCCGAAGTAATCGTGCCTGACACGAATACGACCATCACTTTGGCGGCTGCACTGAAAAAAATGTCAATCTCAGCACCACATTAAAACCTCATTACTGAGTATTAAAATCCAATTTGTCTCAGAATAGCTGAAAATTTCTTACAAAGGAGAGGTGAGATAATTCCACTTATTTCCATTTTACGTTTTATTTCACAGAGTTCACAGATTTTCAGTAAGTGTCAGTAAGTCTCTTGAATCAAGGCAGAGTCGACACTGTTATCAAGAAAATTACTCTGAATTCAAGAAATTTCGTGAAACAAGTTGGTTTGCACTGGAATCTAGTTGAATCATGTCAGCCTCATTGGCATTTTTCCACGCGTAGTAAAAGAAAATGTGTTTGGCTGGGTTCAGTTCAATTGCGGATTAAAAAACTTGTTATGGTGGATATTTTTGTAGTGTACAGCACAGTGTTGGGTCAATCTATGCCCACAGCGCAAACGTGGCGGAATAGAGATGGGCTGGCGGCTTGTTTGCACTGACAGGTAGCTGATAAGTGTTTCCTCTAACCAATTCATTTGTGAAAAGATTAAGAGGGAGGCTGTTGAACAACTTTACCCTGAGCACAAAGCGCCGGCCCAGGGCGTCCTGCTGGGCTTCACGGTGGCTGAGCAGAATTTGGCTTGATTTGCGGCACACGACCTAATGAATTAATAAATAGGTTAAGCTTTACGGCTCTTGACTCCAACAATCCCACTCACAATGTGGGAGGTTTTTGGGCCTTTTTATTCACCGCATTCTACAAGTGTGAGCTCCCCAAAAACAGCTTTTTTGACCAGGTGTCCAAATGATAACTCTATTCGTTTTTTATCTTTATGATATGAATGTTTAAGTCTGTGTGAGCAGCATTCCTGGGCTTGGACCCACACAGAGGTGGAAAAGGACTGAGGGTCACTCAGAGGCGTCTCTATATGCACCAGAAGTCTATAGGCTACTCTCCTTGGATATTTCACAAGTCTGTCAAAGTGAGCGACCAAAACACCTCGACTTAAGGAGGCATGTCACGTTTCCAAGACTTTGCCAGAGAAGAATAATGAAACTTTCCCTCTCCGGTTGGACTGAAAAGACTCTTTGTGATGTTTTATTTGACTTATTGCTTGACTGTTGAGAATAGTTGTCTTGGAGAAGGCCAAGCATCTTCACTAGAGAGGTTGAGTTGCGACGCTTTATTTATAGGACAAACTCCAGATATTTTGACGCAGCAGCTGCTCTTGAAGATCATCTTCATATCATCTGCATATCAATTATTTATTTAAAGAAAACAGACAACGTGCAAGTAACAAACGACTCAGCTTTTATGGACTAATTCAAACTCATGAATTTATAATTCCATTAATTTATGCATGTTGTGTTCAATGCAACATTTTGAGCTGGATTCAGAGGCAAGGAGGGTGCTCGCACCTTTCCAAGACCAAAGATCCATATGTTATAGGCCAGTGAAGCGAATGCGGTGCCTTATCAATATTTCATCAGCAGCTTTCTTATCCGAGATGTGCCCTCTGATGCTGCTCCTCACAGAAAATAGCTTGCAAAGCGCACAGGCTCATTCAGGATCAGAGCTTGTCCTCCACATTTCATACACTCGCTGCCTGCAGTTCGGTTCCAATGACCCAGCTCATCTTGTGGGGATAAGCCAAGATGCAGGGCGTCAACTGGGAAAGTGTGGGCAAATTCACTGGCCTCAGTGGGTCCAAATTTCATCTGGTAATTATCATTATAGATCAGCTAGAAACGTATTGGGAGCCAAATCTAAAGGAGTTCCATTAGGGAAGCATTCAGAACTAATATTCGACACTGAAATCATTTGTTGACCTATAGATCTATTAATTTATCACTTTGATCAAATGATATTTTCTTCCTCTAAGCGAGTCTGGACGCTCATGGTGTCAAATGATATGTTGCGGCTAGTGAACTGACGCTCTTGGACAAGATTGCATCTGTGGGCAGTATATGAAGATTTATGTGACTAACTGATCCATTTGTCCCGCCTGCAGAGATGTAAAGACAAGCTGAACTCGCTGGCCATCTCCGTCATGAACCAGTGGCCCGGGGTGAAGCTGCGGGTCACCGAGGGCTGGGACGAGGACGGACACCACTTCGAGGAGTCGCTGCACTATGAGGGCAGGGCCGTGGACATCACCACGTCGGACAGGGACAAGAGCAAATATGGCACTCTGTCCAGACTGGCAGTGGAAGCCGGATTTGACTGGGTCTATTATGAGTCTAAAGCCCACATCCACTGCTCTGTCAAAGCAGGTATGACTATAAGGCAGGAAAACGACGACTTTATTGTCCACAGAGGAAATTTGCGATGCTTTCTATATGAGAAAATCATTAGGCCTGTTAGCAGCTGAGCATTATGCAGCTTAGACTATCATACGTGCGCATCCCCTAATGTACGCTCAGAGAGGGCTCCAATAGCGCGTGCACCACACAAATCGGCAGGCCTCCTGGATTTCCTGAGAAAAGTTGCATTCAGAAATCATGCCTTTTTCTAGTATTTTGAACTATGGGGAAAATATCCAAGATAAAAGTGACATAAATGACATAAATGTGACATAATCCATGCCATTTGAGCAAGCCAATTGAACCAGTTGAACCAATCCAATAGCAGGGAATGAGGCTCATAAAGGGGAAAATAGATTTCCAATTTCCACAGGCCAAGTAGGTTTCATGAGTGGTTAGGGATATACAGCCACCAGCCAGATGATGAACCCAACTGTCACAAGCCTGGTGATCATTCAGCTGGAAGAAGTAGCCTACAGGCTGTGGAGAATTAAGACTGACATGGCAAATCTAAAAAAGTGCCTTAGATTGAAGATCTTATTTCGTTAACTTCTTTATTTTAACGAATGTGGAGATTCTAGGAAATTTTGGTCATCTTAATCATCCAGGCAATCAGTCCATTGATGATCACTCCTAATAAACTCATTGTATGTAACTAGCGATATTAAGTAGAGACCGAAACCCGGGGATTTAAAACAAATGATTTTTTACCTTTTTTTGTCACATGTAACCTTTGAATTTATGTTTGCATCAATGATTTATGGACTTGTTCCAGCCTGTGGTGTTATGAGCATTTCCCATGCAGCTTATTTCCTGATCTTACATCGCCCCACACTGTCTCCTGGTGGGAACCACGTCCATAATCTAACAAGGATCTTCGGTGTGACCTAGAAAAACAAATCATTTAGTACCCTTGATTTTGCGCACCAAAATACTAAAAATAAACCACTGCAAATGATGATAACGGTACTTTTAAGCGCGCTAAAAAAAATAAATTAAAAAAAAACTTTTTACATTATATATCTATGAGAAATAAAAGAAGTGGCCTATTAGACCCTAATGTTGCCAGATCTCACTGATCCTTCTCTTTAATTTTAAGACAACCATCAACGTTGCTTATTATAACAGGCTAAAAAAAATCTAGCCCACAGGCCTTAATTAGGCTATACGACACCAATTGGGCTTGGAAATGATTTCTTAACAACTGAATGAAAACCATGCCCGTTTTTTTTTTTCTTAACTCCGAGTTTATTGATAAATCCCTTATTTATAATTCAACACACACTTTTTGAGATCACAGTATAGGCCAGGCCTACGTGTCATTAGGGGTCATGCGACTTTACCAAAAGGATTTGGCCGAACAATGTTGAATTGCTTGGGGTAAATCTGGTTTTCAATTGTCACCTTATTTCATGCTCGGGAATCTTAAAAGAAGATTAAAAGCCCAGATTCTGAGGAGGAAAACCCCCTTTCTCTGTGCTGGACAGTGTGATCCTAGAGACTGGTATGTGAAGAGCTCCACCAAGGCCAAAATTATTGTCATCAAGACTGACAACAAAGCAGGAAGAGGTGGTAGAAAGAGGGACATTGATGTTGCACAACAGAAAGCATTTAAGAGTCTGGGCCCTCATTTAAATTCAAATCTACAACTCGAGAGGCTTGGAAAAGTGGCTCCACTGGGTAAATAGTAGTTGTGAGTCGCCTATTTGTGTGAATTGTCACATAGAGGTTTCTGCACCTGAGTAAATATGGGAAGAGTAGCTGGGAAAGGCGTAAGTGTTCTTTACCAAGAGTAGCTCGATCCACAAGCTGATTTAGAATAACAATGCCTGCTCTTTATTGGGTTTTTTAATTAAGAATAGATGAGCCAAGGCTTTCACTTTTCTCGTCTCAGACAACATGGGCCAAGCCAATACGCATTTGGCATGGAGGAGCCAGCAGGCATCATTATGCAAAATGCATATGGCCCACCATGATGTGCAGGCAGAAAAATACAAATACCCGTAAAAAGGAGGGTCTTTCAATGGTTCTTTGATTAGTGGCTCAATATAGAACTGCTGTGGCTCAAGGAACCGCCTGATTTGTCTAAATAAAAAAGAGGGAAACATACCAAATTAGCAGTATTAAAAACTATTTTCATGTCGTTGCTTTGGGTCATTGCAATAATCTGTAAGGGGTTCCTTTACAACGCCAAAATGCGTTCTGTGATAGGACAAGCGTAAAAAAAAACTCATTTTGTGTTTTTTTTTTTTCTTTTTCTTTTTGTGTGCATGTGCACTTGTCTTACAATGTAATCTTTTATTTCAACAGAAAACTCAGTGGCAGCGAAATCAGGTGGCTGCTTCCCAGGCTTCTCCTCCGTCACCCTTCAGGACGGACGCAAGAAGGCGGTCAAAGACCTGAGAGCTGGCGACAGGGTCCTGGCTGCAGATGACGAGGGAAACCCGATTTACACCGATTTCATCATGTTCCTAGACCAAGAATCAGCGGCCAGACGGCTCTTTTACGTGATCGAAACTGACACCGAGCAGAAAATCGCCCTGACCGCTGCGCACCTCCTCTTCGTCGGCACCAATTCCACAGATGAGATGACCGCGGTGTTTGCGAGCCAAGTCCAGCCCGGCCAGAGAGTGTTTGTCTTTGATGACGCGCACAACCAGCTCCAGCCTGTCACCGTTAAACGGATTTACACGGAGGAGTACGAGGGCTCCTTTGCGCCGGTGACCGTCCAAGGGACCATCGTGGTGGACCAGGTCCTTGCGTCCTGTTACGCGGTGATTGAAGACCACGACCTGGCGCACTGGGCCCTGGCACCTGTCAGGCTCGCCCACTGGGTGTCCTCGTTGCTTTTGCATTCCGAGCCTCACGCTGCTGCACAGAAAGACGGGGTGCACTGGTACTCCAAGATCCTATACCGGTTAGGAACATGGCTCTTGGACACCCACTCGATTCATCCACTTGGGATGTCAATATACCCAAGTTGAAACCTCAACAACAGGAGCAGAATAAGACTAAATGTAGGACAAATGAACAACTCAGTAGATTAAAAAAAATAAAATAATAATAATAAAAAAGAGAAAAAAGAAAAAAAAAGAGAAAAAAGAAAGAAAAGACAAAGGCCCCAGCGGAGTTGGGATATTTATTTCAGTGACTTTTCCATGATGTGTCCCCTTTCAAAGAATGAATGGAGCCTTAAAAAGTTTCTCTTTGAATAATTTATTCTCATGCGAACTCGCTGGTGTCACACAAATGGATTCCGAAATGGTGTGACCAGCAAATTGTGCATAATCTATTTTTGTATATCTCAAGTTAAAGAAAAAAAAGGCGCAAACAGAAAGAAGACCATGTAGAAAGGAGCTAACCTTCTTGACAGGTTGTAATGTTCATATGTGCATATATGTGCAACTGACTGTTATATTTTGGGGAGAACAAACTTCGTGGGGTCCATAAATTATATTTTTATACACAGAATTGTAAATTAGATTTTGACAGATCGCTACCGAATCACATTTCGTTATTTGAAATAGTGTAAGATATGAGAATATATTTTAATTTAAATACAGTAGTTGGGAAAGTATTGGAAATCTTGTACTGCTTGGTTTATTAAGAATTTTATTATTTTGGAAACTGTTCGTTTAAGTTGTCAGAGTGGGACAGATATTCTGCCTCATGTCTGCATTCTCTGCTTTTGTTGTGTTTCTCTTTTCTATGTGTTTTCCTCTGAGAAAATATAAAATGCACATTCTGACAATTCAGTAACAGTAAAAGTAGTACAGAAACCGTTTTGTTGAATAAATTAATAAGTAACTCCTGTAAATTTACTAAAATGTATTTTTCTTTTCATATTTTGTAATAGGGAAATAGTTTTATAGAAATTACATGCGGCAGATGCACAGTTTGGATAGTAGCCTATATATAGCCAGACCATACCAGTTAACTTTCATAACAGGGCGATGTGTCAAAAATGTCTAGAGTTTATTATTTATATGTTTATTACAAAATGAGATAAAGAAAATATTCAAACCTGCAGTTGTTACATGTCTGTGTCTCAATTAGCTCCACAGGTAGCCCTAAACTTCAAAGAGGAACATTTGAAACAGAATTTATGGCCAAATCAGCTTATTAATTAATCAGATGCAGGGAAGTATTTGGGCAGATCAACCATCACTGAATAAATAAACGACTAGATATTTTTCATCAGTCTGCCAATCATCTTTTTTAACGAATAGAGCTGTTATCTCGGGTTAGAAAGGACTGCAAATCATCCATTCATGGAGTTCAGCCTATAATGAGCTAACGATTAATTCCGTGCCATGCTTGGTGCTTTTACCCTAACAAAATGGGGAATATTGCGCTTTGAACTACCTTTTGCGTGCTTGCGAAATGTTGAGAGCACATGTCAAATTTAACGAGGTTTGCCCTTCGCAAATAACTTCTGAAAAAAGGAAAGAAAAAAAAAAACTTGCAGACAAATTAAACAGAAGTGTGTTTGTTGGCCCTAAATCTGCCTCACGGTGGAGGGCTGGGCTGCTGGAGAGGTCAGAGCGCTCGATCAAAAGTGAGGAGGCTCTCAGCAGCACAGGCGAGAAGTTGGAGCAAAGTGTGCGAGCAGGCTTTTATTTTGGAAAACAATGTTGCCACTGGCCACGCTGATCCACAGACTCATGCAAGTTCTCCCTCATATAGCCTGGGCTATAAAACCAAATCCTGTTTTTTTTTTCCCCCACACGAAATTACATTAAAGTACACCTATAATATTCTTAGAGGACTTAAAATGTATGAGGTAATAAAAAGTGAGTTTATAGCGAACACATCGTGCTCTACGACATTTTTTATCTCCTGTGGTATTATTATAATGGTATTTGTATAGTATCCTTTTACAGTTTACTACAGAATCACTATGGCTTCTGGTGGTATGTGGCATGTTAAGTGGTAGAAGTGCGACACCCTGTGGTTAAGTACTGGTAGTGCTGCTTGACACTGGCTGGAAAAAGCTGTGGTGTGATTACAGGTGAGTGTTGTGTGCTGTGGAATGAAATTTCACCAAAGCCACAGGAGGAAAGACACAGCAGCGGCCATGTTATGAATCCACTTGATCACCAACATAAAAAGAAACGGATAAATGTGGAGTTCTTCTGAGACTTCGGGGCCTAATCACGACTTTACACAAGGAGTCATACTTTGGTTGTTGGAGTTGGGGTGCAGGTTTGATGCTACACTGAATAATACTGAATAAGTGCATAGGTCTACATGCATAACAGGCAATGAAAGAGAAATGGGAGGCAAATAAAAAATTTAATTGAAGGGGAAAATGACACAAACAATAAAAGCTATCCTTCAGTCAGATTTATCAAAGGTTGAGAGGACCCCTGAACCTGTTTTCTGAACATTGTTGCAACATGAATAGGAATTCCAATTCCTTCTCCCAGGTCGCCCACATTGTGTTTTGTTGTTGATATTGTGAGGTGGAAACTTGGGAGGGACAAAGCGGCCCGTCTCTCCCGGCACTGTGACCTTGGGTCCCTGACAGATACAAAAGCGTCCGAGCAGGGCAGCATTCCTCAGAGCAGGTAAACAGAGCCTCCTCTAATCCCTCTGGGGGCCCTCAGTCTGCTGGAGCCGAACAACGGCTTCTACAAATGTTGACATTTGCAAACATGAACAGTCTGGCATTCTGGAAAACAAAACTCCCCCGTTTCTAAGCAAATTCTGCAAATGGCAGTACTCTCTCTTTCTGGGTGAACATCTATTCGTCTGGGGCAACAACCACTGGAGTGCTCAGTCAACTCAAGTGGGCAGCTGCCCCCTCGCCAACAATGGCCTGCTCAACAAGACATCACACCTTAACCACTGCATCTCACTCACTATAGATGAACTGAACTGATCCAGCCATACTCAGGCATCAGCCTTATTTCTACACTTAATTAATATACATATTTTTCTTTTTTTATTCGGGAAAAAACATGCAGTGTGTCATAATTTTGTTTCAGTCACAATCTGAAAAGAGCTAAAACTAAGCAAGAATATAGTTTTGGACCCCAATATATATATGCATATGAAACTATTTTGGAAATAGGCCTACAGTGATTGGGGACTTTAAATATTAATGAAGTGCAAACTGTAAGAGAACTATAAGTCTGGCATTTGAAGTAAAATATGGGCATCATTGTGACTTCAGTGAGGGAATCAGATCTAGTATTTCAGGGAGATACACTTGACAACGGTCCTGGCTCTAAAAAAAATTTTGGTGACTACTGGTCTGCACATGGCCTCAAACCTCAGGCATGTATTGCGTTTATAGGTTGGATCTAAGCCTTACAATAAAAAGCTCAACATTTTGACTTACTAATCACAAAACTATGTCTTAGTGTTGGTCTATAATTACATCTAAAGACAACATACAACAAGAATGTGCAACACGCTAAGGGTCATGTTGCTGCTTTGAGTATATCGATATTTAAAGTTAAAGTATCTTAAAATAGTCTTTTCTTGGCTTCAGAAAACACTTAACTAGTTCCTGTCTCGGCCTTTAGCTCCAGTCTCAGTACTATGGGGGTTTAATGTGTAGATTGAAAAAGGTTGGAACGCAACACCAACTGTGCATACAACTCCAAATTTCAAAGAGAAAACAATCCAGTGCCATTGTGTGTATCAAAACATTTATTTCTCTTCAGTTTCTGGTAACAAATAAGTTACAAACTCTTTATTTCTTCTTGAAATATACAAAATACAGTATCAAAACAAACTGTGGAATGATCTCATGATTTCACACAAAACATGGTTACAAAACATGGTGTCACATCAAAACATCATATTGTGAACACATAACAGGAAGCTTTGACAACAGTTGCAGTCATTATTCAGAGGCTGGTTTTCAGCAATTTCAGTCATTACTTGGGTGCACCACAATGTTCGAGATGAAGAAATCATGGCAGTGTCTTTTTCAAAATCCAACCAAGCAATGAGTGTCAAGAAGCTGGTATGACCTTTGCAGGAGTAGAAGCCATAAAGCGGCTTTAGAGTTACGTGTCTGCTCTGTGAACCCGGCTGTCGACAGAGATGGAAACCTCAATCCACTGGGCTAACAAACAATGGTAATCCAGGTAGGCCACCCTGCTTGATATAGAAGTCTTAAGTTCATTCAACAGTGGCACCATCGCGGAAAAGATGAGTAACTGTCAAACATATGGAAGTTGGGAGGAAAGATGATGGCAGGAAAAGCAGTGATGGAGGGAAATAGCTGGCCCATTACTGTGAACGCAGCGACATCTACGTAGCATGGGAAGTAAGTCAAGTAAATTCACATCTTCATTCAAACTGCATGGCCCCGTACCTGTAAGAGGACTTAAGAAACGTTAAGAAAACACAGGTGAGCCACAAAGCACGATCGCTTCCTAAGCTGGGAAACAGCCTCCTACCACATTTAAGGGAGTAAAAAGGGGAGCTGGAATTCAACTTTTTTTTTTTTTTTTTTTTTTAATTGGGGGAGGGATTTAACTGTTTTGGGTTTTTTTTTTAAAGCGCTGAAAAGCTCACCGATCGTGCTTTGTGGCACTGTTTTGCTGCACCAATCAAGGGGATGTGACCTGAAGGAAATGAAGAGTCAAGAGAAGATTGCTCCAGCCGTGGACCTGCAAACAGGGCTGCAACTGGCAATTATTTCACTGTTGATTATTACTTTTTTTTTGGTTAATTGATTAATCATTTCATTTATCGAATGCCAAACATAGTGACACGTGGCTATCACAAGTTTCCACAGCCCAAAAAGATGTCCGAAAATTGCTTAATTAGTCTGAGCAGCGGCCACTGTCACTAAATTTTACAGAATAAAAGAAAGCAAGCAAATCGTTGCTTTTGAGAAGCTATGGCCAGCAAATATTTTTTAACTGATGAATAACTAAAATGATTAATCGATTATCAAAATCAAAACCAATACATTTTCAGTTC
>OMLB01015093.1:0-12368 GCA_900302555.1 Myripristis jacobus
GCATACGAGGGGAAAAAATGCATTTTTTGCTTGCTTATACCAGTCATGATGTACTACATTTACTCCTGAAAATAGTGTGGTTTAATTAGCTGTGTGTTTATGTGTATGTGTGTGTGTGTGTGTGTGTGTGAGAGAGTGAGAGTGTTTCCATACCTGCTTGGAGAGGAAGGCTGAGGTGATGATGAAGAGGACTGCTCTGATCCTATGACAGTGTCGTGTGATCCAGACCTACGGTCACAAAACCAGACAAAGCAAAGGAGGTATTCAACGAACACCGAAAGACTCCATGAGAGAAAATGAAAGAAATACAGGGTCAGTTTGTCGAACAACTTTCAGAGAACTTACATGTTTCTATAGAAAAGAGAAGTCAAAATCCAAAGTAACTAAAGAGTATAGTGAAGATTAAAAGTGCTGGAGAGCAGCTTGTTTCAGCTCCAAAGCTCCAAATGGCATTTTTATTGAATTAATCTTCACTAGACTTTCTCAGAAATCAAATTCTTTGCATGCTTTATCAGGGCCGGTCTGGGAGACTTTTTCAGGACAAAACATTCATGAAGCACTTTTGCTCTTCTTCATTGCAGTCAATTCAATTAAAAACACAAGAAACACAATCAGCACACACTTGTCTTGTTTTTTTGTGTGTGTCAGACACACATTAAACATCAGCGCTTACCTTTTAACAGAGCCGGACTGAGTGAGCGGAGAGTTGCGGTCCAGAGAGGCCGTCTTCCACAGCTCCTGTTTTTTTGAGGGCTCACCATCACATGATGAATCTACACGAACACATCATAAAGTCAGACTTTACGGCAGAAACACTCCACCTACAGGAACAAGTGGCTCTGAGAGAAACATTAAATTATTTAACTGAGTGTGAGTGCACACCGCCTGCATTATATGTGCACGTGTTATCAGCAGCTGCATCTCACCCTGAAAGAAATGCAGCTTGGAGGTGTGCTGATCCTCGCTCCCCTTGGAGACTTTCTGGCCGTTCTGCTGCGTGGGAACATTTCCTTTTTCTGCCTTGTGGTTCTGCTCAGGTGGTGAGATCGTCTCTTTCTGATTGGACAAGCCAGAAGGGTTGAGGGGGGTCGCAGTCTCCTCCAGAATCCGTCTCTCCTGGAGGACACACATTGACACACGCACCACAAACACCAACTAGTAAATAATGTGTTTTGTTTTCAAGGCTGTGTATGTGTGTGTGTGTGTGTGTGTGTGTGTGTGTATGTGTGTGAGCGTGCACACCTCTTCATTGTGTCTTCTCTCCTCCTCTTCCACTTCTATCTGTGCTCTTTCCCACTCCTCCTTCAGCTTCTCTTGCTCTCTCTGGTATTGCTCCTACAGAGACAAATATGTTAAATATTCCCACAGACATGGGCACGAACAGGCGCGCGCACACACACACACACACACACACACACACACAGACTGATATCCAACAGATAGCCTGTGTCGTCTTTTGATGAAAAGTCACAATGAAATGTCATTTGGAAGTTTTCGTTATTTGACATATTTTCTGATGAAACAGGATATCTGAGGGAAATAGAAAGCAGAGAGAGGGATCATTCAAAAATGTGAAAAACAACAGAATATCAGCTAGGAGGAGAGAGGCTGTTTTATCTGATGGGACATGCAGAGGGGAAGAACTGTTCAATAATCTGGTTTAAATTTGGATGTCTGACTACTGGGGAAGCATGAGGTCAAAGAGACTCTGTTTTCCGAAAAGTAAAAGAAATGGAATTTTGATGCAAAAATACAAGATGCCTTTTTGTGGAAATTATTGTTCAGGAGGGTAACATGCTGGCTAATATGCTGGAAAAGTAATTTCTCATTTTATTGTGACTTTAACATACAAACAGTGGTGGACAGTAACAAAGTAAATTTACTTGAGTATTGTACTTGAGTGCCTTTTTTGAGTATCTGTACTTAACTTGAGTATAAGGTTGTTTTTTTTCTGTAAACTTTTAGTCCACTACATTTCCAAGACAAATATTGTACTTCTGACACCACAGCATTTCTATGAAGGTGGTTGTTACTTTTAAGCACAATTTCAAGTCAGCTGAATTTTTACTAAGAAAAGTAAAAGTAGAAATGCATCATCCATCTCTGTGACACAAGCACAAGCAAGACATCCGCTTTCAAAGTAAAACGCAATACACAATATAGCATTACACTGATTGTGAAAAGAAAATGTACTTTTGAATGCTAAAGTACTTTTTAAAGTACTTTAACTCAAGTAAAAAATTTGACTGAGCAATTATCCCTTGTAGTGGAGTACTATTTGACTAGGAGTATCTGTACTTTGACTCAAGTAATGGGGTTGTGTACTTTGTCCACCACTGCACACAAGGAGCCACACATTTCCAAACCAATCCACCAGTGTACCTGTAGGAGGCGCTCTTGCTCCTGCTGCCACCTCTCCTGCCGTTTACGCTCTTCATTGGGGTCCCAGACCCAGTGATTAACACGCTTAGCCAAGTTCAACATGGGGGTCTCAATCTAACCCCGACCCAACAAACAACCAAACACACAGGTATAGGCAGCAGAGGGACAGAGAGAAGGGAAAGGTGAGAGGACAAGTCGACTACAGTGTTTACAGCTACAAGACGGGAAGGAACAGGACAGGGTCAAATGTGGAGTGAAGGAGAACATCCCAGTGAAGGAAAGAACATGTTGTAGCTGCACTTACAGTCACATTGCTCTCCTCAAGGCCCTCTGTAGAGATAGGACACAGATGGACACACACGAACAAAGATCAAAGTCACATCTGAACATTTATACGGACAAAATGCAGATATCAGGGAACAAATTGAAAAGAGAGGAATTCAGAGTAAAGTTACCTGTGACGGTGGGAGAATATGCCGGGATGTTGTTAGGCGATGTCGCTGTCACAGCCTCTGTCTCCTCCGCTGGGCTCCCTAACAACCCCGAGGTGCCATTGACCTGGAAGTTGAATAATCAGCTCAATGAATACAATAACAAACAGATTCTTTTGCATTTATTTACATATTTTTACCAAAGCTGCATTAGACCTCATGAGTGAAATCAGCAGTGCCTTAGCATATTTGTCTCTTGTTACTGTTACTAAGACAGGGAGCATTGTGTTGTGTATATTTTTGTGTTTTATATGTGACATGCCTTTTTGTAAAGTTGTTGTTTTAATGTTTTCTAGTGTCAGGGTTTCAGATGCAAATGAGCTAATTAGCTAAATGTGGTTCAGCTGTTGTGTTGTGCATAGTCCCTGTCAGGTAAACTAATAAATTCAACTAAACTATGAGAAATGAGAATAGGATTTAACATTATTGTCTCCGGCACAGTCTCTGTTTATCACAGGCTTTTTCCACATTCTACCTTCTTACCTATATCTCTCTCTGTTGTTGCTGGTTACTGTATATAGACATTTTCAAACTTTTTTCTTTTTAAGTCAAAACTAACTGTTGTTTGCTAACAGGTTGCTAAGCTAAACAAGCTAAACACCTCACTATAGTTAGCAGGACTCTGACTCTTCTCTTTTGCAAAAGCAGCACACTCGAGCAAAAAGCTGATTTATCAACCAACAAAACTGACATTATGACGAAGGCGTCGTGCCAAATACTGTGGGGAGATGCTAATTTAGCAAAAGATTACAGCGCTGGGGTACAGTAACGGAGGCTGAGGTTGTCTGAGGCCAAATATTTAGCTTGCTTTTAACTCAACAACTGCTTCAACTTGAAAATGGTTACAGAAATCAAATAACCAGGTAACAATAAACAGACATACATTCAGCTGCCGGACCTCTATCAGGTCCACCTGTACAGTCTAATGCAGTTCAGGTCAACAGCTCTGCCAGAAATTCTACCTTTTAACAAAGTTTATAATGTTCAGTTTTTGTTGATATCGTGGATAATGTGTACATTTAATTCTGTGTTTATTACTGAGGTTGTAGTTTGCAGAGGTCTTGTACTGGACTACATTATATTGGGAGGTGTTTCTGATTTTTTGTCATCCCTATTTATATACATGAGGGGGGACAGAATAGTGGAAACACCTCTCAATAAAATGCAGTCCAGTACAACAGCAGCACTAACTATGAGCTCAATGCCAAACATAGAATTGATTTAACACCTCTATTACTGTGACAAAAAGAAAACCTGAGCATTATAGGCATCATAAAAGTAAAGTTTATAGTAGAACAGTTGTGTTGGATGTACGTTTGTGCAGGTGGACATAACAATGTGGCCACTGAGTGTGTATGTAAGTAAAAACATCTTAATGGCCTACAATGAACACAGACTGTGAATGGGCCGTTTATGTTAAAACTTTTTTGTTCCTGAAATGAGGACCATTTAGACTCAGCTAACAAAAAACATTTATCAACAAATTGGTCTGACAGTGAGAACCACATAGACTCAACCATCAAATTATTTATTCCATTTTTTTTGCGTCAGTTGAATCTAAATGGCCCTCACTTAAATCAGCCCTTGGAAACTTTGATTATTGAAGCTTTAAAACGTCACTTGTAGTGTTACCTGTCCGTTGCTGTGGATCTCCAAGGGGTGTGGCTCCACGTGAGTCTGCGTGAGCTCCGTCACAATCGTTGTTGTGATGATGCAGTTTCGGCCTCCGAGCAGGGAGCTGATGGCCGAGCCTGACGATGCGGTCCCTTTCTCCGTGTGCGGGCGTGGTGACTGCTCCACTGTTGTCTGACTTGTCGTCATTAGCAGCTCAGAGGGAGCGTCCATGTCGCCCTCCGGGAGGCGCAGAGGAGAAGTGGGACATGAGGACACGGACGTCTCCTCTGTCACCTCCCCGTTAACACGCACCAGCCCATCCATCTGAGTGGGACACACCAAAACAAAGTCAGCTTTCAACTTCAAGGCTCAGACAAAGAAGTGGCACATGATAACTGGACACTCTGTGTTAAAGGAGTAGTTCACCCCCAAAAAAAGGGCATTTTCTCATTTACCCCGAGCAGTTGATCGATCCAGATAGTTTCTGTGTGATTTGGCGAGGTTTCCAGTGTGCTGCAATCTCCTCTGTCTCCCAGCAACTGAAAACAGTGAGGCTGGACGGGTATTCGTTTGTGGAGCTCGAATCTCAAAAATTTACATGTGAAAAACTCAACAGCAATAGCTCCTTCCAAAAACAATGAGAGAGATAGCTGACATAACCTACAGCACTGATAATGCTGGGTATCTGTGTCATTGTTTTGCTGTGGTGTACTGCTGTTGCATATTTCACAGGTAAACTTTTGGCAGTTTGAGCTTCACAAAAAAAATACCCATTCAGCTCCATTTCACCGAGGTCACCAAATCACACAGAAACTATCTGGATGGACAGACTGCACTACGAGTAAGTGAGAGAATATCTTTTGTTGTATTTTGGCTGAACTATTTCTTTAATGTCAAGCCCTCACCTTGACAGATTTGTGTCCCGAGTGTGTGTTCCTGGGCTGACAGTAGGGCTTGGCTGTGAGCAGCGGGATGGGTCTGGAGGGTGCGGTGGTGCAGGGCTGTGTGTGCACAGGCTCCACAGAGTGAGGCGGTGTTTGTGCAGTTTGAGGCGGTGCTTCTTTGGCTTGAGGGGGTGTATCTTTTGAAAGCGGTTGTTGGTTTGTAGTTGGAGACTCTTTGTGTCGGGTTTGAGGTTCATTGGGTTCTTGGGATTGAGGTGGTGTGTGTTGTGAGTGTGTGATGGTGGTGTCAGGGGAATTGTTAAGTGCTGGGGTGCTGGAGGAAAAGGAAACTGATCTCTCTTGTGCATTTCCACCGATCTCTTCAGGTTTGTGCTGCTGGTCCATTGTGATGGTTGGTTCTGGTTTGTGCAGAAGGTCTGAGGTCTCAGAGTCAACAGTGGGTTGAGTGGGTTTGTGCTCTTGGAGCACCTGAATTTGCTCCACATTGGGTTTGGGGGTGGATCTAGGCAGTTTCAGGCTGTCCAAGGTTGCGTCACTGATGGTGAAGCGAAGAGCGTAGCGCTGTAAAACCATGGCTGCTTCCTCTGGAGTCTCTGCCTTCCTGTATGCTTCACACAACTCTGCCTCCCTACGCTCCCTAGAAAAGAGGTGTCATGTTAGAAAAAAGATGCAGAGGAGGCAAATTGCTGGCAATGAAGTTGGGAGTGGGCGAAGAAGGCAACAAGAAAAATTAAGTGATTTCCCTCCTAAGACTCAGGCCGCATCTACACAGCTACAGACATTTTAAAATGCAACTCTCAAGAACTCAGAAAATGCACCAGTCTCTGCTGTGTGAGCATGTGCAAAGAAGCTGAGTGACAGGAGTCATTTGTTGACATTAATACAAGTAAAAATACACTTTAAAAAGCCCTAATATGTCCAGAACTGCAGAAAAGTATGTCAGATGACAAAATTGAGGATGAACTGTTCATATGGACAGACAACCAAGTGAATACAAATTGTTTATAATGAGAGAGAATGTAAAAAGTTTCAGCTGTGTGAGGTCAGCATCTTTGATTTGAGCATGTGCAAAGATGCAAACATTTTCACTGTTCACACTCACACACAAAAAAATGCCATGTGGATGTGGCCTCAGTCTCTTTTCCCCTATGTCCTCTTTTTTTTCCCACTGACCTCTATCTAGTTCTTTTCATAGTGTACATAAATAATGTACAAGGTTATCTTTAACTCTGCATTACAAGTTGCCCTTGAAGAAGGCTGATTTTGTGCTAAAATGAGGGTAGCCCATTTCAGAATGCATCAGTTTTTTGAAATCCCAGTTAGCCTTGAAATAAAAATGTTCAGGACTAAATGCAACACTAAAAAGCCTTCCTCTCTCAGTTTCATCCTGCTAGCTGTCCTTACTTCTCCTCCACAATTTCCTTGTAGGTCTTGATGCTCTTCCTCTTGTTGGCGTCACTTCCCTCCTCCTTCATCCTTTTCTCCATCCTCTTCCTCTCCTCCTCTTTCTTGATGAGCTCGTGTGATGCGCAGCGGCGGCGACTCTTCCAGCGCGCCAAATCCTGTCACAGGTTCACATTGTCAAATGATGGCACTGTTTATTCAGGATATTACTGTCATGTGAGTATGTGCTGCTTTTTTACGTCTAAATATTTGTATATGTGGATTTCATGTCATTTACATAGTAACACACAAGCTCGCTCATTCTACTTTCTTTACTGTTGTGTTTGTCTCTTACGTCTTGCCACTGGTCCTCTTGGTCTTGACAGTTGTTGTAATGCTCGTGCATTCGCTCGAAGCGTGATTGGCTTAGTGGCGGAATATGCCCCATCTCCTCCTCGTTATGCATGTCACCCATACTCACACTCCTAGACAGAAAACAGAAAAAAGACAGTGATAACTTAAAAACGTGCCCTTGCCCCCTTGCCCCAAATTACAAGCTGTTAAATTTGGCTCTGAAAAACGGGAAAGAGGACACTACTACTAGATACTGGGTATTTGGGATATTGGTTTGCATTTTGATGATGGACTACCAATAAACAACAAAAAAGCAATAGACTAGAGATAAAACTGCACAGTAAAGAATGAAAATAAAGTGCTACGTTTTAAGCGATGCGCTGTGACTTGACCATGCAGCCTAGGCAACCTAAAGGGAACTTTTGTACATGCGTATTGCGTTTGGATGATAAGTCAGCCATGCAGCTGTGTATCTTTTTGTCAAGCAAAATCTGATTCAGGGTTCATGCCAAGTGACTTACTCAGTGTCCTCAGACAAAAAAGCAACTCGTCGACTCATCCTAAAAATAACAATGACAGAATAAAGTGAATGACAGGGAGGAGTGGGTGATGTGCACCAGTGCTAGGAGCTTCATACTTCACACCTCAAGGAGAACAGTTGCCATAATTGCAGGACAAAGTTAGCAGTCAGTCATCATTTGGCTCTTGCTCACTTCCATTTGCAGAGCTTACACAAGTGGGCAGTGTGGGCTGGATGTTTGGTACAGCTACCATCATATTGATATGATCTGAAAAGGGAAGTGAAGAGGATGCATGCAGTAGGAGTTCATGGGTCATCTCACATCATCGGGGGAAGGTCGTCGTCCTCCAGCCAGAGGGGTCTTCTCTGTGGCCGCTCACCCCCAAACCCTCTCCTTTCTTCAACCCGCTCCTCAATCATCCTCTTAGCCTTCTCCACACTCGGTTTTTCCCTCTCTGTTTCCACACTACAAGGCTGGGCGGCAGGAGGGCTGGGTGGAGGCGTGAGGGATGGAGAAGAGAGGGCTTCACACACCTCTGTGACAGAGGAGTTAGGGAGCGTTTTGGCTCCTTCTTGCCTCCCCTTCTTCTCCTCCTCCTCCTCCTGCTTTTCCTCCTTTTCCTCTTGCCTCTCCCTCGCCACAGAACACTTGGTGGTTGTGGCTTTGGAGGGCGGAGCCTGAGGTTCTGCTGCCTCAGTTACAATGCTGCTGGAAGAGCAAGCCAGTGTCACCGAACAGGTTACCATGAAACGCATCTTGAATTCAGAGACAACAGCAAGCCAAACCATGTTAAATCAAACCTAAACCCAATCATGAAAGACGCATCAAACTAATCAAGGTTAGACCCGACCGAGAAACACAAGATTAATCCACGCCAAGCAAATTCTGAGCTAAGCCATATGGGACACAGAGCTGTAGAAATGTGACCACAGCAGCAAATCAAAGCTGACCAGATCGATGATATACAAGCAATGCGAGAACCACACGGCTGCAAGCACTCAGACATGCTGGAACAGAACCAATCTAATGACACCATCCAGTCAGTATCAACTCTAACTCATCCACAACCACGCTTTAATGTTAGTGTTACGCGTCACACGATTTCTGAACATGAGAAAACAATCTTTCAGCAAAATGACATGAGTTAATTGGAACTGGCTGATGCATGCTATCCTAAAATCTAATCCAGACATTTAGAGAACATGCCCACGGTAAATACCTTTCACTCAGCGTTTCTGTGACTTTACGTTTGCTGCATTTTTGGCTCACTCCAGAGAGTGGAGTGTTTTTATTTTTGACTGAACCAGGGACTGGCAGGAATTGGTTAAACGACTGGTTTGCTCCACCCACACTGGATTTTTGAAAAACTCCAGTCCTCCTAGCCATCATGTCATCCTTCTCCAGGTCAGGCAAGGGCTCATTTTCATCATATTCATCATCTTCATCGTCCTTATAGTCATGTTTGCTCTGAGTGGTAGCCCGAATCACCGTCGTGTCGGGTTGTGGCAGATGTGGTTCCACAGGAACCCCAGGTTGCTGTTGCTCGGCTCTAAGAGAGATAACTGTAATCATCAAGCTAGAAGATCTTTCTGAGACACACCAAGCCAGTTAGTTAGTCCTCCACACACTGTTAGATACAGTCCAACACCTGACACAAGTCTCAGCCCACCTGACGTTAAGTTTCTTGTTCCTGTCTGCCTGCACTTCCTTCTTGTTGCGTGGCGAGGCGTCAGTAGCCACCTCCACCCTTTTGGAGGCCGGCAGAGGGAGGAAACGGTTGTATGCTGGTAAGGCTGCGCTTTGTTTGTGGAAAACTCCTGTCCTCCGAGCCATCATATCATCTTTTTCAAGATCGGGAATCCTTTCCTCTTCCTCCTCGTCTTCATCCTCTGCTCTCCTTTCATACTGGGCTAGACGTGCGTCCAGCTCAGCAGGAGTGGGAGGGACTTCAGGGGTCCAAGTCGGAAGCTCAGCGGTGGGGGGTGAAGTTTGCACGGGGCCAACAGCATCTACCTGGCTGTGAGGGCACCACAAACAGCTGTAGTCATGGAAACAAGAGTGTGATAGTCCCAGGCCACCTGTAAACCCCAAGCTCACAAACATTGACGCGAATGCAGGCAGGAGCATGCAGAGGAGCAGGTCAGGAGAGGTCACCAGGATTACTGAATGCTGATTTTAGAGGAGTGTGTGCAGTGAGATCTGTTGAGGGGAGTATGTCAGCAGTAAATGAGAGTGCTTGATGCAACCAACCTGTGTTAGAGAAGAAGCATGCAGCACTCATGAGCCATCTGTCCCATAGGCCTGATGAGATTTACAGCCAGTTACTTACGGTTATCCGACAATCCTCTCTCTATTAATTCCCATAATTTTGGAAACATGTATCAGCAGTAAACAGATGGTGCATTTGTGTGTGTATGTACAATGCAGAGAAGTGCAGCCAAACTACCTAATTTACTAATTCAAACAAATGCAGTATAAAGTAAAAATAATCCTGAAACAAATCTTTATCAAGCATTGGCAGGAAAGAGCATTAACTAAGTAATGCATTACAGCCAAAAGGACCTAATTAAACCCCAGTATCGTCCCTGATGTTTTTTATGTGGGCCACTTTGAATTCTAGCCAGCGTCTAAGTTGTCTTGGCTCAGACCTCGTCCATACCTGTGTCCCAGCTCAGAAAGCTGGGAGCCCAGGCCAATGGTAGGCATGGCAACAGTGGCTTTGGCAAGGAGTCGCCTTAGCAACTCTTTCTCCTCCTCTTCCCTTGACGTGACTGTGTTTATTGGCTGCTCGATCTCAGTCACACCCCCAAAGGTCACAACTTTGCTATGACCACGTCCGACCTTTGCTGTGCCGCTGAAAGGGCTTCCATAATTTTTCTCCAGACACGCCTGACACACAGGGGCTGGGCTAGGCTCACTGTAGATACAAGCTCTCACACACACACACACACACACACACACACACAATCACACACACACCAACAGCCGACCAAGAAGGAGAGGGATATATGAGGAAAAGAAACAGGGTGGAGAAGAAACCATGAGCAACTAGAGAGGCAGAGGACTGGAATGGATGGATGAGGTACAAACGATGAATCAGAAAAGGGAGAATGGAAAGAGAGGTGGAATCACCTTGACGCACACATGCGATCACACATACGCGACAAGCTTTTTTGTCTCTTCGATAAAATACTGAAGGCGGCCGCATTTTCCTGGTAACTGCTGCTGCTATGGGAACACAAAAACTCTTTATCCCATCTAATGACATCAGCACAGAGAGGACAAACAAAGCCAAGCCAGTGTTCACAGCCAACACTTTTCTCTCATTTGGTCACACACAATCACACACTTACACACACACACACACACACTCATCCTCAGACGCATACACACACTTGCCAGCTCCCTAGTCTGTTTCAGTGCCTGTCAGAGAGGACTGAAGAGCACAATAATGAGGAGAATTAACAACCAGTGGACACAGGGAGGGACAGAGAAAAGGAAAAAGGGGAAGCTAAGTACACGGATAAGCAAGGATATTTACAGAAAAAAATACAAGGGACTACAGGCTAAGAGAGTGAACTAACACTGAAACTTAGATGATAAACTTTAGAATCAATTCCATTCCAAACAAGTTCCTGTAAGGATATTTCAGTTATAATACTTAATTTTGCGACTTACATATAAATTTGCTGTTTTTTTGCCATCATAATTTTTAAATCCAACGTGCCTCAAATCATCTGCCTTTATGCTGGTTTCAGGGGCGACCACAACAATCAGTCAATCAATCAATCAATCAATCAATCAGTTGTTCATTAATTTGTTCAAAACATGTAAATTTGGTCGTCTGAGTATCCATTGGCTGGTAGCTCAGCTGGTGACATCTGCAGGATGGGAGGCGTGCTACAAGTAACATCTAGCAAAAATTGTCACACATCCACTGAAAAAAGGTATAGATTAAGATTGATCAGGATCCATCTTGGAATTTTAAAGCCACTTTATTGACACATGTTTCTGTTTTATATTTATTTATTTGTATGCCTATTCATATGTCTATATAAGGATTTGTGTGGTGTGGTTGTGTGAGGCTATGTGGTACAATGTTTTGGAGTTTGCTTTTTTATCCACCAACCAAGAGTAGTACTCCTAATTTCATTCTATTTGCAATACAAGCACAATAAAGGCTTTATATTCTATACTATTCTGTTCTCTCCTATGCAAAACTGGAATAAAGTGAGGAGCCTTGAGACCCTGCTGACAAAAAACAAGGAAGTTCAGTTTGATGGCTGAATCTACATGTGTCTCATCGTGAGCTTGATTCATTGATAAATTACGTGTAAATTAGTTTTTGCTAGGTGAGTCTATATGGTTCTCAGTCCTTTAAGAATCAATATCAAATTGTTAAATGTAGATTGCCATTAATTGCCATTAATTGCCAGTATTTTTACCAAGCCCTATTGTCGTCTGAGTTTGTTCAGGACAGAGATAGATTGATTACTTTGATCTGTCTGTAATGGTCTAGTCTGGTCAAAACTAGTGGAAGCACACACATTCACTCCTCAGGTTTGATACAAACAGTCACTCACACACTTGACGTACACTAGCAGCGGGCTGTGTGTGTGTGTGTGTGTGTGTGTGTGAGAGAGAAAGAGGCAGAGTGTGTGTTGAGCACCTGGGTTCAGTCATCCTCAGTCTCTCCCACTTCTGCATATCTGCCTGGC
>OMLB01015094.1:0-11711 GCA_900302555.1 Myripristis jacobus
GGCCTCCATACATTTGGACTTTCACCTGCACCCAGCCTCGTGGCCATCTTGTGGCCAGCAGGAAGAACTGCACTTCAAAGCTCCATCCACGTGGCTGTCAACTGTTTAATATGCGTTATTATGAATCCCACCAGAGTTCTGGGCAAGATACACTTGGTTAAGGTCAGGGTTATGGTTGTGCAGGATTATGTCAAGTCTACTGTCATAGACTTGACATTATGCTGTACAACATCATGGATTTATAAACTTAATAGTACAGATTTACCTGTCCAAAATGAAAACAAACAAACAAACAAACAAACAAAAAAACAGTATGAAATATTGTTTGACAGTCTGCCCCCATTCCTTCCTCGACAGCCACCACCAAGCTGCTCTTGAGCAAGGCACTGAACCGGTAGTCAACTTTGGAGTCACTCTACAGCTCTCATGTGCAATGGCATGAAACTGCATGGATGCTCAATCACCTTTCAATGGAAAAATAAAGGATAAATAAAGATTTGCACTGTAGACTTTCCTGTTCTTTCTTTTTGAAAAAAAAAAGATAAAAAGTGCTACTCCTCCTGTTACAATCTGTCCTGTTCCCGAATACTTCAGGCCTCCAAACCTCCCAACAGCGCCAGACTCAAATCCAATTTAACCCAGGCAATGATTTCACCCAAAATCTCACCACATATTATTTTGGAAAACCAATACGAGACTTGTTGTCTTATTAAACTCCAGGGCTCTCTGGCTGCTGTTGTAAGCGATGAGAAAACAAGGCATACAACCAAGCGGGATTCATGGTCACAGTCGAAATGTAATTTGTCTAATCCTGTTATTTGGCGCTCTGTAGGTTTTCCTTTCTCTCTCTCTCTGCATCCTCTCTCTGCCGTTTCAGCAGCAGCCAAGCATGGGTGTGTGTGTGTGTGTTTGCCAGTGTGGGTGAGAACCAAACATGATTGAAGAGGCCTGTTTTGGGAATGACTGTAATGATTATTTTGAGTATTATTCACCATAGAGGCAGAATCACGAGTAACACTGATGCCAACAAGAACATACTCTGTTAAAGCTAAATAAGGTCCTGTAACTGTGCTAGCTGGCGGACCCCAAGAGGTGGCAACAAGACCCAACTGTGTTGGTTTTTTCAAGGATCAATAAGCTGAGTCACTTCCAGGTTATGCAGGTGCAGGGTGACGCTTGCCATGAATTCAATTGCTTTTTTACCCTGCTCATTCTGGAAAATATTTACAACAAGCTTTTATCCAAATGTGGGCATCACTACACATCTAATGTGCCTAAAGCATCACAACAAAGTCGACATACAGAGCAAGCTACTGCTGAACCTGACCACTACAGTCATGAGAGACATGATGTCTGCTGTATTTCCCACTGGGACAGTCTGTGTTGAACTATTATAATTTATCTGTGCCCCACTCATCTCTATCTGCTTTCCAAACCTCGACCTCGAGGAAATTCTAATTGAATGACAGAGAAAGTAGACTCACCAACTAGAACAAAGCACTCCTGTGCTTCACACCCTGTAAAACAAAGGCTGATGGCAGAGATTATAACAAAGATTAAAACAAAATGTCTGAGCTTCCCTTTTACTCCATGCTTCCATGCTATGGAACTTTTCAAGAAAATTAACCCTAAGATATTTTTTATTATTGATGTGAATTGGAGAAAATTTGCAGACAATGGTGAGGACACAGTTCTGTGTGCTTCCATGAATTGAATGTGGAAGCATTAAGAGGAAAACAAGTGTATTATGCTGCATTCAAAACAACTTGCAACTCACAAAAAAATAGCTTCAAGTTGTTAAAAATGAATAATGTTTCAAACCAAACAGGGCACCAAATGATGGTGGGGTAGAAAGACTAAACCCGAGAAGCCTTCACCTTTAATGGTGAAAAGTAAGCTAAGTGGTTTCGATAATGGGTAATATCATGTGGTGGTGACATCACCTGCCACCACAGGCTAGTCATCCCACTTTGCACCAGTAGAGGTCAGGCTTCACACAGATTTGGGTTTGGGGTTTAGTTACTCTTTAAAGAGGGGTGAAAACACACCTATATTGATGGGGTGCTGCTAACTGGAGACTTTCACCACACTGAAACATACTGCTACACACTCAAGCTGCAATTCAAATTACGTCAGGCAAACTGATGTTTCAACAACACTCGTCCTCATCAGGGTGTCCGGGGAGACTATAAATTCTCAAATATGAACATTTACTGGCATTTGGCTCGTGGCCGGTTGTCATTTCCCAGCCTGGCTGTGACGTGTAACCTTGAAAAACTCCTCCCGCATGTGCCGGGGGACCAATAGCGGCTCAACCAACCGTTATTCCATCTTCCATCTCTTAAGCTGTCGCAGCAGTTACGGCCCAGCGGCGAGAGATTGATGACACCGAACATTTTAGCTCAATTACTTGATTTCACTTCAGGTCATTTAGGGCGAAGAATGCAATAAATGTAAAGAACCATTCCCCAGAACGATCCTCTTGGTCCTATAAAAGCACATGATCAATACAGGCGATAAAAGAGCACCGTGCTGTGGAGATGGAGGGAGATGAAACAGCGGAGAGTTGCACCAGAGTTTTAGTCTCTTCCTGTGTCCAGCTTGGACTGTGTTCTGCTGCCGTATAGAGAGCAGGGAGATTTATAACTGGTGTACATTATATTGTTGTGCAGTTCTCCCGCCTACTGTACTCCAGCTTGCCAGCTCCTGATTCAGGCTTTTTACAGACTCACTGTGACTTAAGACTCTGCAAATACCTTTACTTAAACAGCAAGTGAAAGATTAATTACTTTCAGTCCATCTGTAATTTTTATACACTTGTCAACTTCAATTTTCTTCCTTTTCATAAAAGCATATGACCAGATATCCTTGTTCTCCCTCAGCACTAATATGTAATGCTATCGATCTCCACTGTGAGTTCAACTGTTGCTCCCACTACTGCTACTGTTATTACTACTAGTACTACTGATTAGGGGTTGGGATCACTGGGTAACTGGTAATACGATACTATCACAATATTTTACCCATGATAACAATGGAATCACGATACAGGCGATACAGGCGATTCTGCGATATGCATTATATTGTAAGATAGTCAGCTATGATTCATCATGATATCTATAACTCAGGAAGATACCCTGGAAAAGGCGAAATCATTTTCCAGTAAGCAGGAATCAGTCGTGTTTTTCAGTGTTTCAATATGCAGAGCAACTGCAACATTTACATGACAGAACAAAAATCCTTGAAGGCAGGAAACAAATACACCTCATAGGAACTCAAAAGTGCATCCCTGCAAATTATGTAGAAAACTCAAATACTGATACTTGGCTTGAAAGTGTATCGATAATGTATAACAAGAGGTAATATTGTGATATATCAATATTTCATTATTTTGTCCAACCCCTGCTGCTGATACTATTACAACTAGAACCACAAAACCTATAACTATGGCTGCTACGATTACTGCTACTACAACTACTATACTATACTGCTAATACTGCTACTATACTGCAGCTATTGCTCCTACTACAGCTAGGCCTGCTACCACTTGTATTACTTGTACCACATCTAAAACTTTAACATCCCTCATCCGCCAACTGTTTTTTTACCTTAGTGCCTTTGCATTATACATATATATCTTTTGTTGTTTGTTTTCTGTGTCTACAACATCTATTGCACGTCTGTCTGTCCTGGGGAGGGATCCCTCCTCTGTTGCTCCCCTGAGGTTTCTTCCTATTTTTCTCCCTGTAAAGGTTTTTTTTTAGGGAGTTGTTCCTCATCCGATGTGAGGGTCTAAGGACAGAGGATGTTGTATTTCCTGTAAAGCCCTTTGAGACAGATTTGTAATTTGTGATTCTGGGCTATATAAATAAATAAAATTGAATTG
Organism: Myripristis jacobus; assembly: GCA_900302555.1. Classification (NCBI taxonomy): domain Eukaryota; kingdom Metazoa; phylum Chordata; class Actinopteri; order Holocentriformes; family Holocentridae; genus Myripristis; species Myripristis jacobus. Next base: position 3,887 of record OMLB01015094.1, read on the forward strand.
AATTGAACATTTAAAGATTAACTAAACCCCCAAACCAAATCTGTGTGAAGCCTGGTGAAAAGGTGGGTGCTTGATCTTTAGTGGTAGGTGGCACAAGAGCAGGCACCCTTCTTTTCACCACTAGAGGTCAGGCTTCACACAGATTTGGATTTGGGGTTTAGTTACCCTTTAACAAGACTAGAAAAGCCTACCTTAGCTAGACAACCAATGTAATATCTCTAGTTGAGATTAGAGTCCATTTTAAACACAACAAACCATCCTGAGGTACAGGACAAGTAAAGAGACCAAACAGTTTACTCAGTAAAATGTAGATGATGAGCTGGGGGCCAGGGGCTTTCACCTAGCGAAAGGCTACAGAGTTTTGCATGGGGTGGGGAAATTATCCACTTCTTAAAGGGTAACTAAACCCCAAACGCCTGTCTGGCAGAATGTAAGGAAAATAATCACACCCCCTAAATGAGGAATTTGGGCTGCTCCCCTCAGGACGGAGGTTTAGACTTCCTTTCCATAGCCAGGAGCAACAGATACAAAAACTCTTTTCTTATCAGTGTAAAAAAGGCACTTAAATTGAATACTTAATGAATGCCGAATAAATCCTGCACCAGCACTTTTCTTTGCTCACATTGCTCTATATATTTAATCTCTTGTTGTCCTTATTTTTAGGATACTGTTTTTTAATATCTTGTACCACTTTTTCCTATGAGTTCTCATCAACTTTTAATATTACAGTTATTCTGATCTATTCTTCTGTTTGGTTTGTTTTTTACTGTTTTAACTGTTTCTTATCTGTTGATGGTTTTTACCGTAGCTTGTTCTGATTTAGTGATTGTGCTTCTGTGGTTTGTGAGCGCTTAGCCATGCTGCAAGTCAAATTTAACCTCTTGGGACAATACAAATCTGAACTGAACTGGTGATGTCACCACCCATAGAGCACAAGACAGGTGGTGATCACCTGCCATCAAAGACCAGGCACCTTACTTTTCACCACTAGAGGTCAGGCTTCACCGAGATTTGCGTTTGGGTTTAGTTGCCCTTTAACAAGGCTAGACAAGACTAGTTTAGTTTGACCACCACTGCAACATCTCTGTTTGGGATTAGACTCCAGACTTTTGGATAGCTAAGTGTGGACAGTACACTGTTTGGATAACTATGGTATTACTTGCAATTTGTGAATGGCAAAGATTCTCCTTTTAAAGCATATGAAAGCAGAGTTCATGATAATGTTTGCAAGAAAAGCCGAAAACAATTATAAGATAAATGAAAAGCAAAGTAGGAGAAATGATTTACCTTACTGAACTTTTGCAGAAGCTTCCCTCTTGGCTGGCCTGCTCGAGCACTCCAGCAAAAACAACACACAAAGTGCTCATGTTGTCACTTAGCATTTTTAGATGTTTTAGTGAAATGAACATGCAAATGTGGAAGTAGATGATGCTGTACCTCAGGACGGCTCCAGCAATATGTGAGAGCAGACAGTCCCATGTGAAAGAATGGCTGCAGGCTACGGAGCGGGCAAAGCTGCTGCTTCCAACACTGAGGACTGAAGTCGAATTATTTATCATTCTCTAAAAATCTATCAGTCCATATCGCGTCAATTAAAATGCTGTTGGTGTCTGGGAGGGCTCTCTGGTGAACCCATTAAAAACCACGATGGGCCCAAAGCCTGCAGCAGAGAGCTCATAAACTAAATTCTACTGCATGAAGGAGACTACTTATGCTCAAAACACCAGGAGTCTGTGTTCCTCTCAGTGGTGGGAAGCATATTAGAAATCGTTATTCATGAAGTATTGTTACTTTATTGATATTTGTGTGAGTAGAAGTACTACTGTAAAAATCTACCTAAAAGCCCCCCTCCCAGTCATTCATTAAGCTCCTAAAAATAATCTGTTCATCAATATTACATATTTAGAAGGTTTTTTTCCATTAAAAACATCCTCTGGTGCCTAAATGTAACTCTAAACCTAATATGCAAATAGTTGCCACTCACCCCCTGTGCCTGCTCGCACACTGGCTCGGAACCAGAGTTCTCCTACGACAGGTGTGAACATTGTACCATATTTGATAATCTAATCATGAAAAAAAAAAATCAGTGAATCTCTTAGTTACGCTAATGTGATGCAATGTAATGTGTTCATGTGAAGCAGCCATTTCGAGTTGATCTTTAGAAAAGAATACAGTCGTGTAGGAGAGCTCTGTTCACAGAATCTGCAAGTCCCGTCCTGCAACACTCATGGAAATTGTGCCGTATTTCAGAATCTACCCATGAAAAAAAAACATTTTCTTCAACAAATATCTTAGTTACACTAACATTGTTCATGGGAATTGTTCATTTCAAACAAGATACAACCAGCAGTCCGGCACCAGCACCACGACCAGTGGGGTTTATGCTAAGCTCTACGGGTCCATCAGCTGGTGGCATTGGCTATTGGATTTGTGATGTAGCAAATCTAGCTGGCCTGAGGTACATCTGAATCTCAGATTTTAGGTGAGTGCACACACACTCCACTTTCAGTAGACAACAAGCTTTGTTTTATGGATATCATGGACACAGTTTACTCTGCAACACTCCTGTTTGATTACTTGGATCAGTTTTTTCTCTGAGCTTTGACTTGAAAATGTGGTGAAACAGCAGACTTTCAGCTACAAGGTAAGCTTTGAACTGTTTGTGTCGCTGCATTGTTGATTTATGAGGCACTTGCATGGATGATGAAATTTGGACACATTTATCTGCAGATTATGCGCTTTCAGAGAGGGTTTGACTACAATCACAGATCAGAGCAATCACTTGTGTTACTGATCTGAAATGACAATACATGTATCTGCAGAATGTGCAGTATTAGAGAAGCTTTGAATGAAGTTGAAGCAGCAAGGAGGTGAAGTGGAGTGCAGAGGAGGAGCTTATCATCAGGCTGATACAGAAATATATTAATGTAATACTGTTTAACAAAGCTTTAACTAACCATAAAAAGTAGCTCATTTAAAATGAACTCAGAGTAAATCTTACAGAGTTAGTTTTTCCAACACAAACAAACGATTTCAAATTCATAGATTCTTTTAAGTGTAAATCTGTAAATGTCCGCCAAATCATACAAATTGAACACAGTGTCCCCAAACCAGCTGGGAATGTCACTCAGGAGCCACTCTGAGCGAGGCACTTTACTGTTAATGCCCAAATCAAAACAAAACCAAACTATCCAGTGTTATCCTTGACCTGAGCTTTGCAACTGGATGTAAAAAGCAGCATCAGGATTAGAGCAGGAACAGTGCAGCATCACAATGTGAAAAGGGCAAAATGTACTAGTATCATTTTCAGCTTAAAAAGTTTTGCTGAGTATTTACATTTTTAGCTTTGAGCTGACACTCGTCCAAAGCAACTTCCAGTGCACAAAACAGTACAGTGGGCTTAAATTCCATTAAAAACAACCAAATGTACTGTAACACCATTTCTCTCACATAGTAACACAAATACAAGTAATCCAACCTAGCAAACCATGCCTTGGTGTCATAATTTGATCTGCAGTGGCTACCATGCTGCACCTCAAAACATTCATTCATTTTTCCATTTCCATTCTGGCTTATTCCTGTTCAGGCTGGATGGGGGATGAGGGGCGGGAGCCTATCCCAGCACGCAATGAATGGAAAGCAAGGAAACACTGTCACACTGGTGGGAAATTCAGTCTCCACTCCACGTGACCGGCAACTGTTTAGAGCGATATTTCTCAAAGTGTGGTCTGGGGACCCCCAGGGGCCTTTGAGGGAATAGTTTAAGTGTGTTGTAATTTCATTCGCTCAAATTGTTGCAATGCAGAAAACATGTGAGACATCATGTTGACATTTCCTTCTTTGTGGCTCCATAATTTGTCAGTGTTCAAGTATGACATCTGAACAAGAGAAAAGGTGAATAACAAAATTAGTAAAGAAAAAAAATAGAATGAAATACAGAAGTTCAATAGATATGTATGGGTGTGCAGAGGCACCACTATTTGTATTTGTATTGATTTTAACCACAAAAAAATATACAATGACTGGCAGTCCTGCTTATTAAAACTACATAGATTTAGGAAACCAACTCTAACGACTATTCTGCAAATCAAAAGAAATATAATATTACTCTCATCTTTTTGTGCACCGTAACTGTTATCTATTCTTTTGGTCTGTCTCCATCCACTAGGCCAGATGAGATGTAGCTACTGGGTAAACACTACTTCAAATTAAAGATCTGGATATCAAAGACAGCCAAAGTAGCATCCTACACAACTAAACTCAGATTATGAAGAAATTGCATGTATTATTTAAAGCCGAACTTAAAAAAAAAATGTTAAAAAGGTAATTTATTCGGCAGAAAGCCATTATTCATTACTTGGCAAATATGGATTCGGATTCAGGTGCATCCCTAATAGATAGATATACAAATATACATATAAAAAAAAACTTTCTCTACCTATCTATTTATGTATCTATCTAGCCATATTTATATCAATATAGATAAATATAGGCATTTCTATTAGCAAAAATATTTGAAAAATTATAAAAACTATATTTGTAGTTATTAAAATGATACGAAAGATCAAATCAGTGATGCTGCAGCCAAGAAAACTGATGTCTAATTTAATACTGCATACAAACCTAAATATGTCTTGATATAAGGGTTTCAATAGGGCAAAATCACTTTAAATGGGGGTCTGAAGCTTATTGTAACTCAATCTGGGGGTCCAGTGTAAGAAAAAAGTTTGAAAACCCCTGGCTTAGACGGTGGAATGAAGTCAGAACAAACCCACATGACCACAAGGAGAACATGCAAGCTCCACACCGAAACACCAGGGACATGATTTAAACCCAGAGCCGTCTACTGCTGAGGTGACAGCTCTAACCACAGAGCCAAACAAGACACCCTGAATTGATTTTTATGCTCAGTCCAACCAGGCTCTCTGTCAGGAACCCCATCTATGAAGAGAGCTGGACGCATGTTGCTGTGTGCCTCCCAGCTTTATGGGCTTTTGCAGGTTTTGATTACAACCGCTCAGCTCCTCCACCGCTGTCCTGCCATATGCCAGCTCCTCTTTTACACTTGGCAGCGGCGGTGGTTAACACACACACACCCAATAAGGCATCGTGCGGCCAGGGGAAGCTGTAATTACTGCGCCTCCATTCTGCCAGTCAGCACAGCTCTGTCATAAAAGGAAATGAAATGGTCCAGTTTCTATCTTTGAGGGTGGTAATGTATCGCGAATGTTACATTAGCATACATTTACATGCTCGTTTTATCTGTGGCAGTTAATAAAGCCAGGGAGGCAGAATGTGTTCACACCGGCGTCCTGTCAAAGCTGCGTCCCTGCTAAATCAGAGACATTGTGTGGCTGTGATTGTATATGTCTTCTTGTCATTTCGGGGCTTCTGGATTGCACGCAGATTAGGCCTGGGCCAGCATCAGATAATATAGAATATCACAATATTTGCAGCTATATGCAATATTTTCTACACTATCAGCCTCACCGAAGCAGAATAACTATGTAATATAACTCTTTAGTATTGGGCGGATGTTTTCATGGCATTATTTCTGAAAGGTGTTGGAAGTTTAAGAGGGCTGTTCTTAAATGTCAGGTATTAGCAGGGTTTTTCCCCCTGATTCCCTGGTGCTGGAATACTAATCTGCCTGTTATTACTGCAGCTGGTGATTGTCAGTCACATCACCGCATTGGGATTAGCTGTGGCTCTGATTCCCAACATTTCCCCACAGGAAACAAAACCCCGAAAAGGTTTCTGCTTTTTCCTCCAACATTGCAACTTCCTTTTGGATGAAAACTGGCACGAGCCCAATGGGACGGTTAGCTATGTGTGAACATCAATTAACTAGGGCTGAGCAAAAAAAAAAAAAAAAAAACTTTGCTGAGGAAACTAAAACAATTGTTCTGCATTTTCCATTCGATTTTCTTCCATTGACCCTTGACGAGGGATTTCATGTCTCTAAATATCTGGGGGAAACTCAGTGGTAACAGGAGTTAGTCTCTATGATACACTGATCTTTGTGCCAGACTTATGGTTTTATCAGCTGCATAAAAGCTTAAAGGTTAAATTGTTGGCACTGGCAGCTAGTCTCAACAGCAACCGTGTGTGTAGGTAATTTTGATCACAACAATGTTGATAAGTGTACAGTTCACATAGCCTGCATAAGGCCTAATCTAGAATTTTTTCCCCTATTGAGAAAATGAATGTACTTTTGTTCATTAAAAACAAAAACCCAGATAATAAGATTTAGTATTTTTATTATTGATACTAGTATTTAGTATTACATTACTGAAATAATGGTATTTAAATGTATTTGAACTGTATTGCAAAATCCTCTCATGCACAGTCATGATGCATATATGCACAAGCATTTGTGTTTCACTGGATGAGCAGCTTGGACGGACACGTTTGTGCACGCATGCTGGAGCGTCCCTGCAGGCCTGATGGGTGATAGGTGACAGCTAACAAAAACTGGCAAAACAGGCCATCACCCATCTGCTGGGCTATGTGGTGGAAGAAATTCCAAAGCAACAATCACTGACAAATGGGAACATTTTCCACTGTGTTCCACTATTTGTTTTCTTCGGACCAGATACGGCTAGCGTTTTGGAATACAAGTTTACCGTGAAGGCTTGCAAGCAAAACTTTCATTGTCAGGGACTGAAGGCACCTCAAGGTGAGTACTTGATACAAAACAAAATACGCATTATGGGTGAAGTATCCCTTTAACACCCCTCCCTATTCATTTTCACATCACACAGAGAGGGACTGATGTCTCTTAGCAGCTGTGAAGTTTCTCTGCTGGGTGTTTTGCTGGCCTACAAATGAGCGAGTAGTGACTTTCAACATGTTGCTCACAGACATTTTGACATGGATGTTTCTGGAACTTGAACCTTTGACCCTCTGCTTATAGGACATCACACTAAGCCACTAGGCCAGCAGACAGACAGAACAATGGTGGAGCCCAACACTGACTCAGCTGGCCTCTCATCTCACTGAATGAGTTATTTTTAACAGGGCTGGAGCAGCACAGTCAAATCAAGTCATTCATGTAGCACTTAACCACAGATACAGCCGCAACGGGCTTCACCACATCCATATTAGCAAACAGGTGACACACCCTAACCTTAGACCCTGCTCCTAAATACTCACTTCTCATGGTATCGACACTACAACCTAAGCACTGAAGTTTCTACGTAAGTAGATTTGGAGGAAAATTCAGCCTGACTGGCTTACAGCAGTGCTGCAGTTCAACAGTGTGTACAATATTTGTGTTTTTGTTTTTTTGAGTATCTTTGAGTATTTCTGGAAGCATGTCAAAGTCTGAATGTGTGTGTGTGTGTGTGCGTGTGCCTGCAGTGTGCAAGGGTGTGTGCTTCTCACTGTTTTGAGTGTGTCTGTGTCTGGAAGTGTGTCTAAGGTTGTGGACTGTATTTATGATGCATGCATGTGTATGTGTGTGTGTTTTTGTGTGTATTTTCAATGAGTCACCACAGATAAAGGCCAGCAGCAGTAGCGCTACGCTAGCAGATAACAGTGTTTCTTGTTCCAGAGGCCTCCAGCTCTGCCAACAAACCGTCCTCTTGCTGAGCGGCCTCTTCCTCGCCAGGCTGGCCATGCTTCAGAGCTGCATTCACATCCACACACACACACACACACACACACACACACACACACACACACACACTGCGCATCACCTGGCACATTGCCACTGCATGCAGCGTGGTGCGTTCACTGACCCCGAGCAGATAAGCACAATCGCTCTGCTCTACTGAACATAACTGAGAACAAATGACACATGCTAATGTTCCTGTGCTCTGTG